>CABHPQ010174588.1:0-40171 GCA_902168405.1 Peromyscus aztecus
TGGGGACCGCATAATCACTGTCTCTGTGCAGGTGGTCGATTTCTTCCCTACTCCTTAGGAATGGAGACGGATGGCGAGAGCCGGATGGTTTAATCTCAGCCATAATTGAAATTTCAGTCGCACACACTTAAAGGCAAACTTGCATGAATCAATAGCGTATTGATTTACACTACATTTATTTTCCCTTACACACTGCAGAAAATGTAATTATCGCTTAATTATAAAATTGCCATTTTACAATAACACATCTGACTGCTCCAGCCAGCCGCCGGAAGCCTGGGTGGTGGTCTCTGCCTTCCTGTCCTGACACAAAGGTGACCCGGGCTCTCAATACAGGCTCCTCTATAGGAAAGATCTCATTAAACTGTTAGGCCTCTGGGGCCTGGAACCGGGAGCTTGCCTCTCCTCTAAAGCACGAGCTGAATGAGGAACAGCTGTTGCCTTTTGCCTGGAAGGGTCTCTTTCCCATCACACCCCAGAACTTGCCTCTGGAATGCATCATCTCTGTAGTGTAGCTAACTAAGCAAAAAAAAGACAAAAGTCATTGCATAGAGTAGGTGTCATGGTGTGTGAGGTGCCTGTGATAATATCTTGGAAAGCAAGGCCACTGCTCTCTGGGCATCTGAAGTGTAAACATAGAAAGACTAAGCAATGGAGTAATAGCTACACAGAGGACTAGGTGTACGGGAGCCCAAAAGAAGGACCAGGTCTCAGCATGAGCATGTGAGCATTAGCCAGACTTCTCACGCAGAGTCCGCACTAGGTGAAAAGATGCGTGAGAGGTAGCAGGTTAGCAGGGATAGGAGTGTTCCTGATGCAGGAGCATCATTGTGATGAAAGCCAAGAGGTGCATAGGGGGAGGGGGGAGGGGTCACCCTCTTTAAGGAAATGAACTATGGCTGGAAGAGGACCTTCAAAGGTGGGGGTGGGGCAGGAGCAGCCCAGCTAAACCTGGAGAGGTTGGCAGAGGCCACGGTTTTCTTAAGGAGTCTGAACTTTGCCCTGGCGGTCACTGGCTGCCACCAGCACGTTTTAAGCAGGGAAGTGACGTGATCAAGCCCCTGCTTTGGAGGGCTTGTTTCGTTGGGTGGCGGTGTGGAGAAGGGGTAGGGAAAGTGGGCGGCACGATTATGTGCAGGGAGATCAACGGCATGTCCATGAGGGACGGAGAGGTAGGCTGAACTAGGGTAACAAACGGAGGAGTGGGACCAGGGCGTCTGTGAGATGGGCCGAGGAGGTAGAGTCAAATAAATGAATAATATTTGGTGACTGTCAGGAAGGAGAGACAGCAAAAGGCTCTTGTGTTCCGGCTCGGTAATAAGAGGAAGTAGAAGAAGAAGTTGGTTGAAAATGGGAGGTAGTCTTTGTTAGTGTACGTTAATTGTACAAGCCATGGCGTCTTTATACATGTATAAGATGCATTTTGGTCATTCCCCCACTTTATTACCCTCTCATGGCCTCCCTCCCCTTTCCCATTGTTAATTTATGGAATCGGCCCAGGCAGCCCCCAGCAGGAAAGGTGGTAAACGAAATGTGGTATGTGTATACAATGGAGCTTTATTTGCCTGGAAAGAAGAGTAAAAACACGCTTTTAGCATGAAAAAAAAAAATGGACAGAACTAGAGACTAGCATATTGAGTAGGAAAAGCCAGATCCTAAAGGACAGATGTCGGGTATTCTAGAGTTTCACAAAAGTGGGCAGGTGCCTTGAGGTCACCGTGGACCTCTTGCAGTGATGTGGGAGAGGTCTCACTCTGTGGTCTTTCTCTCCATCCTCAGGTCCCAGGAGTGGGAGGAAACCCATGACCCTCGGAAAAGCCAGCTGTATGAGAACAAGGACGATGGCGAGTTTTGGTACTTACCCTTCTTTAAGGATGTTTGAAGTCTTCATTTCCCAAGTCTTCCATCCCAACAGCTTCCCTTAAACTTTTATGAGGTTGGAAATCAGTGGTGCAAAGACCTGCTTAGAGGGAGCCTATTTTCTGTCCCAAGGCACAACAGCTTTGAACGTCAGGTGGTTATGCCCTCTCTCCTTGGTGGGAAGGTTGTCTTGGAGATGAGACACTAGGATCTTCTCCTGGATATCTTGATAGTAAAAAGGTAGTTTCTCAGAGGTTTGGATTTGGAGGCCTGATTGTCACCTCTGATTTCTATCAAGTAGGGACTCAGCATCTCCAGTTTGCTTTGGAAAGACTCTCCCAAAAGAGTAACTGGAAGTGAATTTTCCAGTCTGGCCCTGGATAGGATAGTACTGTCCTTAGCTAGAAGCTATTCAAGACTCAGTATCTTAAAAACACTTGCCATGCCTTATGTGCACTTCTTAGAGAAGATGACCATTTCTTGGAGAGTTTTCTGGTTTACTTGGTGACATATTTTGGTGAGATATAGCACGTATATATGAAAACAAAGAGAAACAGCAGAACAGATCTATAGAATAAGCCTGGCTGGGACCTCAACTGCTCCCTGGAAAACAGGAGAAAGGAAATGAACTTGAGAAAGCATGGCTATGACAGCATAAACAAGCCCAGTACAGGTTCAAACCAGACGAAATCCCAACACTGAGAAGAGGAAGTGGACACAAAATCCCACCCTTAACCAAGAAACCTTTTCAATTAATACCTGCCAGGAAAGGGAATATTTGTTTTTTGCAATGGAGTGTCACTGGGCATACCAACCTGCTCGAGGGCAGCCACTTGACAAGAAATAGTAGACCAACAGACTCTAGTTTTTAGCGTGCTTGGTTTGGGTTTTGTTTGTTTTTTGAATTTGTCTTTTTTTGATTTTCATTTTTTGTTTCGTCTTTTCTTGAGAAAGAGAAAGGACATGATGTTGGGTGGGTAGGGCAGTAGGAAGGAGTTGGAGGAGAGGTAAGAACATGGTCAAAATACACTGTATGAAAACAGATTAAAAAAGGAATTTACCATGTGTGAAATAATGAAAGAAAGCCTAGGTCTGTGGTTCCTAAGAATCAGAGAGACAAGTGTCAACTAGAAAGGCAAATCTTTCCCAATATCTCTATTTTAATCCTGGCACAAGAGTGGGATTTTGCTGTGGCATCCATGGGTTTTCTTAAAGACATTGGCAATGGATTTGCAATTAGGAAAGGCAAGATGGCTGATAGGGTGACGGACCAGGTATGGAGAGAGCCTGGCCTCTGCTCCACTGATCCTCAAAGGACTCAGTTGGATTGTTGGGTTGGGTAAGTAGTTTCTCCGGGTGACATAATACCCAGACATGTCTCTACCACTGCCCTGCCAAGCATGGGAGGGGATTCTCAGGGCAGAAGCACATGACACCGAATGTGCCAGAGACAGACTTTGGTCTTTGGGTAGGCCTGCGGTAAAGTCAACACCTAGGCACTTCTGCCGACTGGAGAGGCACAGTGAAGGGGTAGGGGGACAAACCCGGGGACAAAGCCATCGGTGACTTGGGCCGTGTGTCTGTTCTCCACAGGATGTCGTGTCAGGATTTCCAAGAGAACTTCTCATGCCTGTTCATCTGTAACCAGATCCCCATCACCCCGGATCATGGAGTCACACCCAATGAAAGATGGCGCCAAATGATGTTTAAGAACCAAGTGGTCTCGGGAAACATGGCAGGTGGTCATTCTGCCAGACCAGCAGCTGCCAGCCGTAGCTCTGCCCTGACCTGTCTCTGACTCTTCCCTCTGGGTAGACCACTAGCCTGCTGGAGAAAGCAAAGGAGTTAGCTTCGAGGGCCAACTAGCGCTTCCCCAAGCACAGTGGCTGCTAGTACGGGTGGGCGGGCGGGGTAATGACCTCTCCTGGCTTCCACACCCTGCAGGTCCTGCTACTCAGCTCCACCCACATCTAGGTTGGCGAGCTGGCTCTCTGCTCTCCAGTAAACACCCAAGACAGGAGGGAAGGCTGCAGAAAGAGCATGGGAAAGGAATTCAGAGCCTGGTTAAACCATCGTCATGTCCACACACTAGCTTTGTGCCCGGGAATATCACTGTTTTCTCTGTCCTCAGCCTCCCCAGCGGTAAAGAGTATCAATAGTAATCCCTGCTTGCCCCCTTGAACCCACAGAAGCACCAGCCAGACACAGGGTGACTAGTCCTGTCCGGCTCATGAGTTAGCGACAGCAGGCACCTGTCTCATGACCCTTCAGTGTCCATCATGTTCCCTTTGTGACGCTGATAACTGGAACTGCTTCCAGTGGCGTAGGGCCTGAAATAGTACATAAAAGAGGCTATAGGCATAGCCGTGTGAGAGAATGTATGTTTACGCTTACCTGTCCAGAAAGGTCTTCTTGAAGGACCCCAGCCAGACCTTAAAGTAGGCTTCACTCTTGATCTCCAGGCTCTTTTGATCACTTTGCTCCGAAAGCCTTATCACCAAGGAGGCCGCGCAGACTAAATGGAACTGCGGAGTCATTCTTACTTACTCATCTCCCTAAGCGGTGCCTGCCTGACCACACCACAGAAGCCCTTTTCCTTGGCTGTAACATGTGTTAGTGAACTAACCAGATTTACACAGCGAGACCATTTACAGCAATACCTTACAAGGAAGGGAAGGAAGGAAGACAGCAATTGAGTGCCTGCTCTATGCTGCTGCTGAGTGCATTTTAATCATCATCATAGCAAGGCCATGACCATGATCATCATCTGTGTCCCTTACTCATCCTCCAGAGCTCTCTAGTTGTGACCCATGCCTCCTGAAGAACGTCCGCTCATCTAGATCCTGACTGCCCTGCTGCATTATGCATTTGAGTCTAGTAGTTTCCATGTGAGCTCTCCTCTTGGCTCTGGCTTGACTAAGCATGCCTCCTCGGTATAAGAGTACTGTAGACCACCCTCCTACCACCTCTTTCCTGCTGTCTTTACCAGTGCTTGGTAATTGATGCCATTCAAAGCTCTCATGGTTATTGCCAGTACAGTAAGTCCATGCATACTTGGAGACTCGGTAATTGTACTTATAAATAGCGTTTAGAGCTGGCCATGATGGTGGGCTCTTATAATCCCAGTACTGGGGGAGGTGAAGACAGGTAGGTTCCTAGGGCTCACTAGCCAGCCAGCCTAGCCTGCTGCTGGAAAGTCCTAGGCCACTGAGAGACCCTGTCTCACAAAATAAAACCAAACAAACAAAACCAAACAGTGGGCAGAACCTGAAAAATGAAACTTGAGGTTGGCCTCTGGCCTCCACAAATGTGTACACACACACACACACACACACACACACACACACACACACACACACGCACGCACGTACGCATGCATGACTGAATTTATAGTTTAGTTTAGGAGACAATGCTCAAGTAGGGATAATATTCCCCTCCCTGTGTTTAAGAGAAAGAGACTGAGGCTCAGAACATAAAGAACTTGTTTCACAAGTACTGTGACTCTGGTGGACCCAGGCCTTAGCTTTCCAAACAGTTTAAAAACTCAAGTCCATAAAATACTGCACTGGGAGCCCTGTGGTGTTTCTGAACTCTAGTAATGGCTCATTCTCTTCTAGGAGGACATGGGAGAGATACTCAGTATCTCTTTGGTGTTCAAGAGCCCACGGTCGGCAACAATGTTGTTGTGGCCTTCACAATCATGTCACAGAGCCTGAACACAGAAGAGGAGATATTTCCATTACAGTTCCAGGTGTTCAAGGTATGCAGCCTGTTCGATCTGTTCGGGTACTTGCTCTTTGGAGACACTATGTACATTTGGAGCTAGATAGAGATGCTGGCCAAGCTGGAAGATTTAGTAGTAAAAGCTCAAAGGCTCTTTAGTATTCATGTGTCCAGCTCTAAATTTTTAAGAAAAATTTAAACTAAAAAGAGAATCAGACTTGACTATTTTTTAAAATTTTTATTCTCTTATGCGTGTAGCTATGTGTGAGTGTGTGCACGTGTGAGTGCAGATACCCATGGAGTCTAGAAGAGAGTTGGAGCCCTCTGGAGTTACAGGCAGTTGTGAGCTATACCATGCAGCTGCTGGGAACAGAACTCTGCAGGAACAGCTTTTTTTCTCAACCCCAAGCCATCCCTCCAGCCTCTTGCCCATCTTTTAAATGGCATATACCCCTTACCTGTGCCACTTGTGTGGTACAGCTTTTCAGGTATGCTTCAGAATCGAATGCCTCGATCTCAAGTGCTCAAATAGGAGACCAGCTTCTAGAATTATGCAGATCCTTGAGCCAGTCCCCAACTCCCTGAATCAGAATTTTAGGAGCAGTCTAAAATGATCTGCATTTTAACAAGGTCCTCAGAGGCTGCCTACTTGTGTCATTTTTGAAAATCATTGATTAAATTTAAATCATTGAATAAAATTAAACACACACACACACACACACACACACACACACACACACACACGAGACAGATAACTAAGGAACTCATTTCAAAGAAAAGAGTTACAAAGAAAATCTAATGGCTCAGCTGCCTCTTCTCCCAAGAAATTCAAAGCATCCCAAAGGTAGAGTGAGTGATTCTCACATCCCACAACCTCACTGTACAAATGAGACTATGAATCCCTGTGACATTAGTAGTATGTCTCCTCACATTAGAGTTGAAGAAACTAGTGCAAGGGGTGTGAAACGGCATGCCAGCGTTAATGGTGACCCTGAGACTGGGTACCTTCAAGCCCTCAGTCAGACACACCTGTCACCTTTAATGAGTACCACAAAGCTCAGAAGTCTGTTAACACCCTAGGCTAGAGATGGGATTAGCCTCCCAAACAACTACACTTGCTCACTGAGACAAAGTCAATTTTCAAACACATGGGCCTCAGCCCATTTATGGCCAGACAAGTTTCCTGCCTCCCCTGCTCATGGGGAACTGTCCTGCTCACAGCTGTGTCTCTTGCTAGTGAGAAGGTCTCATGGATACGGCACTGCAGAGTCACAAGCGTGTTCTCATTTAGTGTCTCAAAACCATGGCCGTCCCTACTTTCATAGATATGAAATCCAGAACTCAGAGAAGAATCATCTTTCCAACAGCTGGGGGTGATGGGTAAAGTTGGTTCTCAGCAGGGCTTACATACTTGCTTTTCTCACGGTACCCAGAGCAACCAGAGAAAACAGGGATTCTGACCTTGCAAGGAGAGCCTCTTGGGCTCCACTCTCTTTTTTTTTTTTTTTTTGGTTTTTCGAGACAGGGTTTCTCTGTGTAGCTTTGCGCCTTTCCTGGGACTCACTTGGTAGCCCAGGCTGGCCTCGAACTCACAGAGATCCACCTGGCTCTGCCTCCCGAGTGCTGGGATTAAAGGCGTGTGCCACCACTGCCCGGCTGGGCTCCACTCTCTTAACATAGTTCAGAACTCTTGCTTCTTCCTACCCCTTTTACTTAATTCTTTAAGAGTCAAAGTTCCTACAGAAGGGATTGTTGGGATTCAGTACAATACTTAAGTTGCCCCAGGCCTGCCCAGACTACCAGAGAGCATCCTTTAGGGATGCAATGGTAGACAGGTGTCATTTGATCCTCCAGCCGGCTCCTGCCTCCTCTTTGGTGGGAGGAAGCACATGGGCTTCCACAGCAGTAGCTAAAAAAGCCAAATAACTCCCTGTCTCCAGGCCTCGGATGCAGAAGGAGAGCTTTTGTGACCTGGGCGTTTCCACTTGGGTGCCCCTTTCACCTCCATTCCAGCCACCTCACTATACACACATACCTGCTCATGCCGATACCCGACTACTGAATAATTAAGCAAAAAAGGCAGGAAGAAGCAGGTGTTATTTACAACAAATCTCTTGGCCCAAAAGTAGCCATATAGGTCAGTCTATAGGCTCGTGTCTAGCTGTAGAGTCTTCTTATTCAGCTCTCATCTCCCGTTTGAGCTCCATTTTCTAGATGATCCCACATACAACCAATGGACAAACAAGCTTATGGCTCAGGAGCTATCCTGAGGTTGTAATCAACTCCATCTTTAAAATTCTCCTGAGCTCCTTTCTCCCCTTTGCACAGAGATGCGTTATCTCTCAACTGACCCTCAGCAAAAGTACACTCAGACCAGAGGCCTCCTCAGGCTTCCTGCGATCTCAATGGTCCTTCCAGGATCCTGACTGAGTTAAATGCCAAAGCCAGTCTAGATCTCATAAGATTCTTGGGGGACTGGAGAGATTGCTCAGTGGTTAAGAGTGATTGCTGCTCTTGTAGAGGACCTAGGTTAGGTTCCTAGTACCCATATGGTAGCTCACAACTGTCTGTAACTCCAGTTCCAGGGTTTTCAATGCCTTCTTCCTTCTTGGACACTGGGCATGCACTTGGTGCATACCCATATATGCTGGCAAACACTCATATACATAAATTTTTTAATCTTAAAAAAAAAAAAAGAGAGAGACTTTGGTTCTTTTTGCATTCCAGCCAGAAACAATTAGTTTGCCAGCATCCAGGCTTATGGGAGTCCCTAGGGCTGAGCAATTATAATGCTAATGCAGCTGAAATAGGGTTCCCAGCTTAGTGTGAGCCTCCCCAGCAGCGGTGGGCACACTATTCTGTCTTATATCAACCGGGTACCAGCGGTGTGTGAACAGGCAGGTAAAAGTCAGGACAGAGAAAAGGTACCAAGAGTCCACGCTATTTCAACCCCACTCCCCAAAGGTCCTCTCACAAGCCAGGGTTTGACACCTCCCTCCCAGTATCTGTGGGTCTGATCACACCCACAAAGTGGTTAGCCTGCATGTGTAGCACCCCTGCTCCCAGTGCAAAGGAATCAAAACCCAGGCTACCTGGGAAGAATTGTGCTGGATGGGAAGGGGGACTTCCTTGTAAAGGAAGCAACACAGCTTGCCCTGTTCCCTGCTCTGCCTCTTGCCTGCCCAGCCTCTATTTCCACACACGTGGAATAGGACCTAAGCATCTGTTCAAAGGACTATGCTGAATAGTCAGCGGGTCACACAGGAGGACTTTGACAATTGTGGAGGGGCATAAAGACGGAACTCTGTCCTTGGTGCTTCCCGCCATCCGTATGTGCACATACATTCCCTGCAAGGGGAGGGTCGTATCCACAGAACAAACGCCTATCATGTTTACAGTCGGGGGGATCAAACTTGTCTTCTCATCGGTGCCTTCCCTATTGAGGGATTTGCACTTGGCTTTGGGAAACCTGCACTTGACTGAGATTACACGTCTTATCTGCGGTCCTGTTGGTGTCCTCTTCCTTCTCTATTACCGTCGTAACTCTGAACAATAACCATACCTTGCTCTAAGACATAAAGGGGATGCTGCCTCCTCTCGGATGTCTTTCTTCTTCTTCAGTTTCCTACCCTTTGCTGCTCCCTACAACAGTCTAGGTTTCCTTTTCTACAACTCCGCACAAACGAAGACTCTATTCCCCACTCCTAACACAAACCCCATACACCAGACAGGCTGGGCACACAAGAAGTAGCATGTGCCGCGCGCTAGGATGAGAGACCCAGTCGCCTTCCTGTTGTGTCTTCCTGAAGCCCTTTTTTCCTCTCTCCCACAGGTAGACTCCCAGGTATGGCCCACTGCTGGCCTCACTGACTTCCCACACTTCTGATGCTGTCCCTTGGTAAACTGTTACGCCTCTTTCCAACACTGGGGACTCCACGTGCCCCACGTCCACAAATTGGCTGATTCTTGAATCAGCTGTCAGCATCTCCAAACAGGTCAACAAACTAGGACAGGATTTGTTGTCTTGGTATGTGGGATGGGACCCCATTTAGGCGTCTCTCTTTAACATCCAAGAGGGGCTGCAACGGTGAAAGCATCCTGAAGCATTTGGTTCTCCTAGAGAAGCTTGGCCCAGTGGGTTTCTGTGCATTTAAGATGATGGCAGAAGTAAGGGGTACCTAGGGAGCACCTTAAGACTATTAAATTAGTCCCCAAATCTACCACTTGCTGGCTACATAGGGCATATCCTCTACCTCTTCTCATAAGCAAGTGGATATCTTTTTTTTATCCAATGACCTGACCTGGTCAAGTATTAATACAAGATCTGAAGGCTATAAGGAAGGATGGAAAGGGACAATGGACTTCTGAGGGCCCAACCTCACAGGCACAGAGCCTGCCATGACTGTGAAGTCTGCACTAACCTTCCTCTGTTGCCAAGAGGAAGGTACAATGTATGGACTAGGGTCAAGATGTGGCCATAGACAGCAAATGGTAACAGTGTCCCAGCCCAAGACTGTTACAAGGTCCCAAGAAGTAGACAGTGTCTAGAGTAGCATCTCTCAGAGCAGGGAGACCCAGAAATACAGACAGAAAGTTGGCAGGAAAGAGGTCTGTCCCTTAGCCATAGCCCAGCCACAAAGCTGGGGCTTAGGGTCTACCTCTGGTCCTAGGTACCCCAGCCATAGGAGAACACCTAGAAGGGATCTGAGAGAAGCTCTCAAATGAATGAAATGGATCAGAGTTCCAGTTCCCTGAGATGGAGAAAACAAAATACAGTGGGGACTTGAGCGAGAAAATGGTACAAGCCCCACCGCTAGAATAATAGGGCCAGCTCTACACCTTCCTGGCCATGAATTTGCGTGAAGCAGGCTCCTCTGTACACTACACCAAGGTCTCCTATCACTCCCTAGTCACACTTCTCACTGCCACTGAGCAAGGCTGCTCTGAACAGGGCTGCAAAAGTATGGGGCAGAAGCTAGGAGGTGGTGGCGCACGCCTTTAATCCCAGCACTTGGGAGCCAGAGCCAGGCGGATTTCTGTGAGTTCGAGGCCAGCCTGGTCTACAGAGTGAGATCCAGGACAGGCATCAAAACTACACAGAGAAACCCTGCCTCAAATATATATATATATATATATATATATATATTTGGCAGAAGGGAGAGCAGCAAGTAACCAAGCCATCCTAACCTAGCTTGTAGAGGAAGGCTGCTCACACACCTCTGCACACACATTTATACTCAGTGCCAGAGGTCAGAGCTGCCCTTTTGGAAAAGAACTGGCCCTACCATTACTTCTGTCAAAGGACCTAAGAAAACCAGGTCCCCAAACTTACAAAGGGCTGCTGTTGAGAGCAGCAAAACTGCTTTGGAGGTTCCACCTGCCCTCTACTGTACACCTGGGGCAGTGGCCCACCTCCTGCCTAGTCTTAGCCCTATCCCCTGATAGGAACTTCCACATTCCCCCTATTCATCCCCCAAGGCAGAGCCCATCAATAACCATTTCATGCTGTATAGCCATTCTAAATGGAATCGCCATGCTCACATGTAGTAGGAAAATTTGTTTAGTAAGGGGTTTTTATTATATAATATGTATGTGACATCTGGTAATAGGAATCGCGTTATATTTATTGTTTTATCTGTAAGAAAATTTGAAATAAAAGGAAAATGATTGAGACCCATTATTTTCCAATGAGAAGGAATCCCGAGGCTCTGCTGTAGAGATGAAAGCGAGGGAGAGAGGAAAATTCAACCCTGCGGTCCTGTGGCAGCCCAGCGCATATGATTAAAGGTTTAGAGGAGACGTAGCTGTGGGGACCCCAGAAGGAATTCAACACTGGAACACTGTCACTAATTTCCATGTCTTCTTTGCACATAAATAAGAAAGAAAATGAGAACCCCAGGATGCTAGTAGATTGGTGAGATAAAATTACCTGTCAAATACTTGTGCATCCACTGTGGGGTCTGGAATCTGCCAAGTCCAACCGTTTGACATTGCAGCATGATTTTATCATTGATAAATGTGTCGGGCCACATCCCTGGCTATCCTGGGACCCACAGACTACAGGTGGGACACACCTGGTAGATAAGATAATATTGTTTTGCTGTTGTTCGTGTGTTTAATGTTGGATCTGAGCCACCACTGTCTCCTTTTCCAGGGTTGGGTGAGCAGAGAAGGGTCTAGAACTCTAGAACGCAGCGACCGGTCCTGGTGCCAGGTTTCATGAGGTCTTTCTCACAATAATCTTGTTTCTTCTAGTTCCAGAAGTTCCAGGAAAGACTGCCACCTGCCTTTTTCTCCCCATTTAGAAGTGCTGCCCAGGGCATAGACTATGTATCCAAGTGCAATTTCACCAAGTCCTTCCACTTGAGCCCCGGGACCTATGTAATTGTTCCCTCGGCACACCGCAAAGAAGTTGAGTTCCTGCTCCGAATATTCCTCAAAATGCCAGACAAGGACAGGTATAGAAGCTCTGGGGTCCTGAGTGTTTCCTTCTACCCCAGTGTGTCTTGGGGAGCAGTGCTCTGTGTGTCATCTGCAGAACGTGCTGTGCCAAGGACACAATATAAGTCTTGCTCCTGAGACACTCACTGCGGTGGGGAATGAGAAAACCCATGAACCTATAACTTGACCCCAACAGCAATGCCAAACTGCATGTAAGGACAGAGCGGAGGGACTGCTTCTGGCCTTGGGGAATGGGAAAGGCTTCTCAGAGGAAATGGCACTTGAGCTGGTCCTTGAAGGCAAACAGACGTTGGTAACTTCAAGAGAAGACCATGCATGTAGAAAGAAAGAGCCCGAGAAGAAGCAGGGATGTAGCAGATCACAGGGCTTGTTGAATAAGCATTGTTAGTTATATGCACGGGAAGATCATATCTTGTGTTATATTCACTTGTCTGAAACATGGCCAGAATGTGGGGTAGACCAGAAATCCAGAGTGACCTGAAAAACAGACTCTGATTCTACAGAGTCTTGAATGTTAAGTCATGGGTCAAGATTGGGATCAAAAAGTCTTGTCCCTTGGAGCCTGAGGCAGGAGTTACTATAGTCAGATATTAATATATTAACAGTGAACGTGTAAGGGTAGCCATCACTGTCAGTTCAGGGTGGAGAATGAGTCAAAAGTTCTGCATCCTGGCAGTAGACAACACTGCCCATGTGTATCTCAGGATGCACAAGTCGGTGGTTAGCAAACCAGACCATGTCCACCTCAAATGGCCATATGATCACTATGTGTCTTCTGCCATGGCTGCCTTCCATTCACCCTTGCTGAAGATGTTAGGTGCCTTTGGGTGCCCTCCACAGGTAGACTCCCGGGAATACAGTGCAGGTCATTTTTGTCACACTGTTCCCCTGGTTTTCCAGGAATCCGAGCAGCAGTTTCAACCTCAGAGCCCTTAAGGTAGGTGTGCAGGTCCTGTTTGCTTGTCTTTGTTAGCTACATCACATCCCCACAAGGGCTTCTTTCTCCTTCTCTGGCCTTGCTGTTGACCAGGAAAAACAGAGATGCTATGACAACTTTCTGGTAGCTCTAAGGAGTGGGACAGAAGAGAAGGTCGACCCCAAAAGACCAGACTGGACTCAAGTTTCTTCCTTCTAACAAACTTTAGTTTTCAAATCCCCTTAAAGTTTGATTTCCCTCACTGCACCTCTCCAACCACCAGGTGAGGCTTCTATCTTAGATTCCGGTGAGGCTAATTATACCCTTCCAGTCAGGCCAGCTCTTACAAAAACAAAGCTGTGTTGGATAAGTGGCCTCTTCCCCAGAAATTTGACATAACTATTTTCCCTTTGATCCAGGGAAGTCTTTCGGAAAATGGATCCCCCAAAAGCATTTTCTACAGATACGTGGATCAGGTATGTTATCTACACCCACGGACCTTACTTATGAGGTGTTGGGGGAGGGGGGAATCCAGGGACAGAGACTTCTCCAGTCGCTTGTCAGAATGCACAGAGTGAAGAGGACTTGATCTTATCAGCTACTTTCTGTCCCTGGACCGTCGTCCCCAGATGCTCTGGCTGCCGAGCTCCAGAGACAAGTGATAATCCCAATGTGGTTGGAATCCCATTGGAACAGAGAGCTTAAGAAGGAAGAGGATAATTATGGGCTGTGTGTAAAGGATATATTGTGGCTTAAGCCTTTAGACAAGCAGTTGGCAGCACCCCTTGAAATCTTTCTTTCTCTGGCTCGGCCATCACCCCCCCCCCCAACCAAACCTGGCATTGTTCCTCCCGAGAACTGGCCAGCTTCAGAAAGCCCCAACAGCTCTCTTCCTGCCAAGCCACCTATGTGCACACGGGGCTTTCCTAATGGTTTAATAAACTGTTATAAAGAACTCCTTGACTCCTCAGGATAAAAGAGCTGCCAATGGTTCCGTGGGATGGGCCTTTTACCATTAATAACGGTGTCGGTGTGGAAAGCAGAAAGTGATACAGATGATTTTGTGTACCGTGGGCCAAGCAGAGGCTGAGAAAGGAAGGATTCCGTTCCGTGCTTCTGTACTCAGAGGGCTAATGGCATAGTGGTATCTCAGGTACAGGCTGGACCCACAGGCAAAGGGGGGGGGGGCAGATGAAGAGTGTAGCTGGAATGAGGGGTGAGTGCTGTAAAGAGCAGTGCATCGGCATTAGCCCAGAATTCAGGCCAGCTCTTGTTGAAATAAGACTGACCCAGAAGACCATCGTCCCCTGTCTGAATCCCGAAAGGCAGAGACGACTTCATATGCATTCCTTGTCCCCAACTACCCATCACTGTCCTTGGCCCAGAGGAGGTGCTCAATCATTTCTGTCAGGTTGAATTAAGACAGATTAGATCCCCTGGAGCAGACACCCAAGCTTGGATTAGCTGCTCTGAGGTGGCCAGCAGGACCTGATTAGGATGCCTGAGACCAAGCTTCTCCAGGGCAGGTGGCACATTTTTCACACAGGTCCATGTACCTGTACTTTGAAAATAAAAATATAATTTGTCATATGACAGGATGGCACAGGCTCCCTAATCAGGACTTTTCCAAGAGACAGCCAAATGTTTGGCTCCCCCTACAGTGACTGTTGCTGGTACTGGACATTGGTCAGAATTAGAATAAGATACTAATACAGTTTTGTGCCTAGGTCACCTCTTAGGCAGGCATCCTTGAGCAAGGCACTCTGGCAGCATCCTGTACAACATGCAAACTATGCTCAGAGGTTGTGACCGCCCAAGAAATTTTAAGCAACGCCATTTCTCATGCGTTCACTGTCTCTTCCCTCCTGATATCTCCCATTGGTTTAACCAGCTCTATTAGTAAAGTCATTTATCAGCACCCATTGCCATGAGTTGCTTTTGTTAGCCATGGCAGTGGGGATAGTATAGCCAGGCCTGCTTGTCAGAAAGGAATCATGCATTTGGGCCTTAGGATTAGATGGAGCAAATCTAACCACCATCCTTTATAAATTCAATTGGCAAGCATTTCCCAAACTCCCAGAACATCCCCCAAGTACCTAGTTCACTTAGCTCTGGAAGTACCACAGCCCCAACCTTTGAGGGTCCCATAATTCATACATACAATTCTTAGGAAACTTGTCTGAACCATCACCATGGCCATCCTGGCCATCAGTTCCTCAAATGCTCCTGGTGGCTGACAGAATGTGGGGTCCTGGTCCAAGTGTGTCCTGGGTGGGTAATATGGAGACAGAAGCAGATGTTGTCCATGGCTCTGTTCAACTTGTTGGCTAGTGGGCAATTCCATGAAGGCAAGTCCCTCCTTAGCATATCAACTTCTGAGCAAGATTCTTTGGAAGAAAAACTCGGTTGATGTTGGGCACATAAAGCCGACTTCCCTGATATTTGCAAACTATGCAAAGGTTAGAAGAATGGCCTAAGGACCAGCATGAGACACTGGCATCTTAGAGGCTTGTGCTTCTCACTGTAGGTCCTTCCAATGACAGGATATGGGGTTGTTCCTGCTTTCAGGGCAGGTGGTACAGGGCAGGAGGAGAAAGGGACAGTGTGTGGGATCTGCGGGGGCAGTTATCTGTAAGGAGCTGGTCTCAGGAGACCCCAAGGAGTGCCCCTCTCTAAGTCTATCCACTGAGAAACGTTACTCCAATGCCAGCTCCCCCAAGTACAGCAGCCATGCTTCTCTGTAAAACTATCATCAAAGACACTGCCCACCAGGCTGCCCAGTGCCTGTCTGCAGGGAAGGGTTAGTAAGTACCATGACCTCCTCCTGAGATCAGGCCTAGAAAACAACCTCTTGACCCACCATCTTAGCTGCTTTCTGTTTTTAATCTAAGGAAAGCCTCCGTACCTGGAAGACTATTTGATGTGCTCCATGATAGCAGCTTCTAGTAGCCTGGCTTTTGAGTATGTTTAGCTCCTCTTACCACACGCCAGGCATACATGATGTTATCACATCTTCTCACAGTCCTTCTGGAAGTGGAGAACACACCTAAAAGGCTGCACTGGTCATCCTGAGATGGTCTCCTGAAGGCGATCTGCCTGTGCCAGCCACTGTGAGAAGGGGAGGAAGAAGCATGTTTTCTGTCCAATAATAAATAGAGGGAAGCAGTGTGACGGAGCCCACACCGGGAGCCCAGTGTCAGGACCAACCATCATGACGGATGTCAGGGAGGGGGTTAGCAACATGGCCAGAACCCGGGGCAGGCCCAGGACAAAGAACGGGTAGACATGCTATGGAAAGGAAAGGTTTACACATCAGGGAGCTGCTACAGAATTGGGTGGATTTATCCCTTGGCTCCCGATTCCCATCTCACACCCATCTTTCTCCTGTGTTTTGGACCAGGGGCTGGACATTGATGCCACCCAACTTCAGAAACTTCTCAACCAGGAGTTCCTGACAGGTAGGTCAGCTCAGAGGTGTGCTGGCTCCGGCCCCGTTTCCCGTGTTGGCACCCTCCGTGGACCTTCAGTCCTTCTCTTTCCACAGGGTCTCCAGGGGACACTTTCTCCTTGGACCAGTGCCAGAGCATCGTGGCCCTGATGGATGTATCCTTTGCAGGCACCCCCTCCTGCCACCCTAGGAACCCACCTGCCCTGAGGGCTAACCTGGGGTTCTGATTATAGATCGGCACATGGATCCTGTGCCGCCTTTTCTCCCCCAACTTACTCTAGAATTTAGCTCATCACAGCAGCGGTAGCAGTAACTATTGAGCAAACTTCCGGGAATCCTAAGGAAGTGCATTCGTAATGCTTGCAACAGCCCTTGTGCTTCAACAGCTATTATCTCATCGAACAGTGAGAGACACAGAGGTCACAGAGGTCAAGTATTTTTGCCCTACTTGCACAGCTAGTTGAAAGCTATACATGGATTTGAAATAAAAGTTTTAGCTTCCAAGGTCTGTGTTCTAACCTCAGCCTGTACTACGTCCTCCAATTGGAACTCTTTTTCCCTTGGCCCTTTCCTTCAACACTGGAGATATCGTCACTGCTTGGATTCCTTACTCAGACGGCCACCAATTTAAAAAGATAACCCCTGGAAACGCTCAAACCTCCTTCGTCTACAATGCACAGCAGTGGCACCCCCTTGTGGCTCACATGGTGGTTTTTTTTTTTTTTTTTTTTTTTTGCATGAGTTGCCTTGAGGCAATTTGGTGGCTAGCCTAGTTCCATGGCCACGAGGAACAGGACCAGGAATCCAATTTTAATTTCTTATCTCTCATCTTAACACCCTCTCCAAGGAGCCTTTCTCCTCTACCCAACCTCTATCCAGGCCGGGGAGACACTGGCCACGTAGGATGGATCCCAAGCCTGGCAGCTCCTCCCCAGGCTGTGGCTGTCTCCCGAGAGAGACAGATCACCCCCTCTCACGCTGGTTAACAAGGCTCGATTGTGAATGCGAAGCCAGCTATTGTAGAACAAGAAGCCTTCTTGATGGACTCATAAATCAGTCCTGTCTTAGCCGGCTGTGGTCTGGAGTCACTCAGAGGCACAGAGGAATCCAAATGGCCCTTGGAGCCCCCGTGGCCAGGGCACCCAGCTAAGGGAAGAAAAGAAAGGGATAGAAAAGACCCGTGCACTGTGTTGTACTGTGGAACTGCAAATAGGGTCTCCCCTGGGGGTTGAGTGCTAGGGTAGGGTGCTCTCATAGCTCGATTATCTTTCCTACTATAAGGGGGAGCCGGGGAAGCATCCCAGCTACACACCTGGCCCAGGGATGGCACATTTACCTATCCACACTACTTCTGCATTGCAAGGCCCCTGCATGCTCCTCCCCACCCTCCCCTGCCAGGGAACCCAGCCCAACTGGTGAAGGCCATGTCGTGGCAGGGGTAGGGGTCCCTCTTTTCTGCTGGCTATAACCAAAACTGATGCCTCTTTCTCTGGGAGCCTTCCTTGTAACAATCCATTTTATTTTGTAAAACAAATCTAAAGCAGGTCACCTTTAGATAGAGTGGGAGCCAGCTGGCATGGGGCCAACATGGCGCCGGGTTACCCAGCTGAAGGACAGAGCTGCTCTGGCTTTGTGAGCGGGGCAAACAACTCCCCTTCCCCGTTGCCCTCTGGACTGCGTGGCACTTAACTCCTCCTCCAGCTGAAGGTGAATGGGCGGCTGGATCAGGACGAGTTTGCCAGACTATGGAGTCGCCTTATCCACTGCCAGGTATGGTCACGCTCTCTTATGACATGACTAACGCCCTTATTTAACCTAGCTGAGCAAATTTTATTGATTGGGTGTCCCACACTGGGGTGTGAAAGGATGGGAAGCATCAGCTCATCCCCAAAGTCACCTCACATTTGGTTTAGGGAGACGTACATGCCACGGAGGGCTGAAGTGCTGACCGAGAGGCAGGATGGGGAATGTTCTAGGAGGCTGGAGAAAGAGGTTACCGTGGACAGTGTCTAGAACTGCCCTGATATATATGGAAACATTCATTAGTCTGAACCCATCTCTTTCTATCCCAATGCCTCTGTGGGAAGACCTACCAGCAGAGGTGTGGTTGGCCTATGGACTCCCATGGTCCTCAGGACAAAGTCTATATGCATCAAAGTAGCACACAGACCTCCTGAGTTGAGCCTCTAACTTTAAGTCCAGAAGATGTCATTTTTTTTACACATCCTACTTGCTCTGAAACACAACTCTAAGATCCCCTATTAGGCTCATGCCTTTGTTCCTCTGGCCTGCCCTTCCTCTCTCCCATCTCCATACCCCAAGGCTGGCCATTGCTCATCCACCCTAAGAATACAGGCAGCTTCAGACATGCCTTCCCTGCCAAGTCTCTCTTGCCAGTTCCTATGACCTGATTACTGTCTTTTCTGACTCCTCACCTAACTTATACCTGTAGGTCAAGCCACATTGTCTACCTTAAAATTTTGTAGTTAAAAAGAACTTTATTTTAAAACTGGTGCCCATTGACAATAGAAAACATAGAAGAGAAAAAACAAACTCAAATAAGAAAACATGATCTTGCCAAAGGGAAAGTATTAAGACCCAGTTAGTTAATATGTTCCAGAGTGTGTCCAAAATAGGCACATTTATACACACTAAATAAAAGTATAATCTGGCCAGGCATGATGGGCACATCTGCTAATCCCAGCACTCAGGAAGCTGTGGCAGGAAGATTATGAGTTTGAAGCCAGCTTTGGCCACATAGAGAAGCCCTACATCAAATAAACAAATGAGTGCATAAATAAACAAGGCAATACATCAATCATATGAACATATACATGCATACAAGCTGCTTTTTAAAAAATAGAGGGCACCAATACGTCTAATCATGTCACTATCTCTGAACATTTTGAAAGACTAAATCAAATACCCCTGTGTGACTATGCCAAGATGCATCATCTGTTCCCTGACAGGGGCCACTGGATTTCTCACCAGACACTAGAATGAGTGACAAGCTGTAGTTGTTTGTTTTTTATTCTTTTCTCTTTTGCTCTTTGGGGGGCCTGCCACCTAGCTTCCAAATAAATGCACAGAGACACATTATTACTTATAAGTACCTGGCCTTAGCTTGACTTGTTTCTAGCCAGCTTTTTTTTTTTTTTTTTAATTATCCCATCTACCTTTTGCCTCTGGGATTTTTACCTTTCTCTATTTCTGTGTCTTTTCTTTCCTTCTTATTCTGTGCTCAGCTGTATGGCTAGGTGGCTGGGTGGCTGGCCCCCTGGCATCCTCCTCTCCTCCTTTTTCTTGTTCCTCCCTCTTCTCTCTTCCATTTGTTCCCTCTGCCTGCCAGCCCCGCCTATCCTTTTTCCTGCCTTGCTGTTGGCCATTCAGCTCTTTATTAGACCATCAGGTGTTTTAGATGGGCACAGTAACACAGCCTCACAGAGTTAAACAAATGCAACACAAAAGAATGCAACACATCTTTGCATCATTAAACAAATGCTCCACAGCATAAACAAATGTAACAAATCTTCAACAAATACATAACACATCTTCAACTAATATTCCACAACAACAGGCTCCTGCTACCTCATATTGCTGGGTCCTCCAGGGCAGGGTCTTCCTCATGTTCATCTTTCCCCCAGAGACTTCCACGGTATATGTGACATATACCGTGTTCAGAATAGCTCAATAGATGACATAGGTAATCAGCTACTAAATGAATGAGATAATGTAATAGAAATCACATGAAGTCTGTCTTTAAACCTACCAGTGACCAAATAAGGGCAAGGGGAGCTTCTCAAGCTGTCATTCTATAATCATGGCCCCCGCCCCAGTTGCCCTTGCCTTGCATACCTGGTATTTGCTACTTGAACATGGAAAAGCTCTCATGAGCCAGAGGGGTACTGACCACAGTCAAGCACTCTGTGCTCAGTCCTGGGCAACTGCGCATTTAATCCAAGACCAGGACTTCACCTGCCTGAAGGTCAATTTCCTCATCTAGGAAGTGCACCATGGAGCGGGATTACAGTGAGCACAAGGTAGAGAATAAAAGTCTCCAGTCAATGCAAGAGTGGTAGGTCCAACAGTGGTGGCTGCGGTCTGCTTTCTGCAGCCATGCTTGGGCCAGGACACCGCTCTAACCTGCTATTGGTATCTTCTATACAGCACTCACTAATGTACAAGGGAGAGGATTCATACATGAGCATGCACACTTAGGTATTAGTGAATGACAAGCACTTTATGGATTTGTACTTCAGAGATGTTTGCTCGTCGGCTTCTTGTAACAAACCTAGGAGGCAGGCAGGCACTGTAACTAGTCCTGTACTGGATAAGAGGAAACCGAGGCCTAGAAAGACTAGGTAACTTGATGCAGATTTAGTTACACAGCCAGTCAATAGTTGAGCTGGAACTTCAACCCGGGCAGATCATCTGTTACATCTGTGCTCTTAACCACACCTGGCCAGAAACGCTTGAGAGCAAAATTCTCAACCTGTGGGTCACGACCCCTTTGCCAACCCTCTGTCTCCAAAAGCATTTACATGATGATTCATAACAGCAAAATTGCAGTTATGAAATAGCAATGAAAATAATTTTATGATTGGGGGGGTCACTAACACATGAAGAACTGTGTTAAAGGGTCGCAGGGTTAGGAAGGTGGAGAGCCACTGGACTAGAGAGAAACCCTGTGCTTTCCCAGAGATAACCAAATGTCCCATGTGTCTGGAGTGAGAAGAGGAAAGGACAGCTGGTTGCAGGAGGGGAGTTTGTGACCAGACTGATGGACTTAAAGGGTGTGGCTGTTCCCATTTGCCCCATCCCCTCCTCTACCTCTCTGTACCCTGGCTCCGTGCACACTTTAGTAAGGCCTCCTCTGGGGATGAAGAATAGATTTTCAGAACCTCTCCTGTCTACGTCCTCTGAGTCCTCACTGGCTTCTTGCTTCTTTCCCCCCCATCAGCGTGTTTTCCAGAACATCCAGAGGAGCCCTGGAGTTCTCCTGAGCTCAGATCTGTGGAAGGTCATAGAGAGTACAGGTAACATGGGGCTCAAGAGCCTGGATGACTGGAGGCTATGGGGCATGAGGGAAGCCCATATTCCCAACAGGCCATAAGCAAGGCTGGCATGGAGAGGCTGGGCAGCTGGGAGAAAAGAGAGCTCCTTTTCCTATGTGTCCTCCCTACCTATGCTGACCTTGATCCATTTCCAGCACTCCAGACTCAGATATGAGCTCCCTGACTGCAGCCTGAGCAGGCCTGTCCCCGTCAATTTCCTCAGCTACCTTTTCTCTCCAACATAGCTCTGACTGAGTCAGGGAGGACCCACATGACTGATAACCTACAAGGAATGGGGCTCATCTTCCAGAAGCTTCCAACTCACTGTCTGGGCTGTCGGGGTTAAATAACCCACAGCAGGCTGGGGAAATCTTTCTTCTCTCACTTCACATAAGGTTCAAAGCTAAATGAAACCAAATGGCGTGCGCTGCCTTGAAGTAGGCCCATGCTTTCCGTCCTGCGGTAATGCTAACAATACTTCAGGGTGCATAAGCGCTTCATAGTTCACAAAGAACTGTTCGCACCGTCTGGTTTCATTGTCTCCACTGGGCTGTGAGCGGGGAAGGGCAGGAATCATTGCTTCCACTGTACCTGTGGGGAAGACACATCACATAAAGGTTATGTAAGGAAATGGCCACCTTCCTTAATAAGCCGTAGACTCATGTTCCCTCAGGTTAACTCCAGAAAGAATGCCTCTGTAATTATTCTTCCCATGCTCCTGGCATGAAAAGTGGTAGAAATACAAGACACTGTTCTACATTTGAGCATAGCTCCTCCCCTTCATCATGACTCTCAGCGGCTGCACCCCGGCATCACAGGTCTGCAGCGGAGCAGAAGGCTGAGATGCTCAGAGCTGAGCTGCCCCCACAGTGCCCTGCTAGGCTTGCATGAACAAGAAAGGCTGAGCCTTCCCTCCATTTCTAGCAAGTTCTAAGGCGTAACGTCTGGCTGATGTGGGGCCACATGGGGTCACAGTTGGAGAACCACTGGAGAGCCAGTTAAAGTTGGAGTCATCAGAGCAGCCTAATGACCACAGACTAAAACAAGGGGGTGAAATAGAGGCCACTTCCAGTTCAACTCAGAAGCTCTCAGAGGCTGGGCAGGTAGCTATCGGGGCAACTCAAGCCCCTTCTGAAGGCATCTGGTTCCTCTCTTATCAGCTTTACTACAGACACCAAATGTGTCTCTAACTACATTGGGCCCTTGGGCCGCCAAACTCATGGCTGCGTGAATGGCTCAGCTTTCAAGGGTCTGCCTGCTCACCAGAGCAACAACGCTTGACCACTCTGCACCTTATCAACTGTGTGGTTGGTGTCTCCCTGGAGCTTATCACTAGAGATGCAAAGTGACAAGGTCAAAGAAAGAGGGCAAGAGGCTTATCTTCTGCCCAGCCGAGGTGACCTGCTGAGTTGTGGTCTCCCTCCTGTGCCCCAGCCTTTCCTTGGATGAGCACCGGAGAACCGAATCTCCCTCTTGCAGGGAGACCACACCAGCCTCCATTAGCAGCACACACACACACATACACACACACACACACACACACACACACACACACACGGGGCTTACAGAGAGTCATGACATCTAGCTGGAAGACCATTTAATAGGATCACCAGCAAAGAGAAACCTGGCAGAGGCAGGGCTGGACTTCGGCCCTTAGGCGTCCTGGCAACTCCATGCTACATGGGGATTATTTAATTATTGGAAGAGAAGGTGTGTCTTCACAGGAATAGTCAGTCTCTTGAGTTGGTCTCTGGACAAGCTGCAGGCTTGTGACACTAAGGCCCAACAGCCAGTGATCAAGAGAAAAAGGCAGGACCCCAAGTGAGGGGGGCTGGCTGACACACGGGATTGAGTAGGGGATGTGGGGGTAGAAGGCTGGTGGGCTGTCTTAACAGGGTCATTGAGCCTCATGAGGCAGAGGACCACCCCATCTCTAGTCTCCTCTCAGCTCACCCACTTAATCTTCCCATTGCAGACTTCCTTTCAGGAGTCTTCATCAGCAATGAGCTGCTGAGTCTCATGACACTCCGCTACAGTGATAAATCTGGCCTCGTCAGCTTCCCCAGCCTTGTCTGCTTCCTGATACGACTGGAAACCATGGCAAGTAAGTAACCCTAGGGGCATTCTGTAGACCTTCACAGTGACCAATGAACTCAATAGACGGCCGGGAAAACGCCGGTGCCCCAGGACCTGGGTGAAGAAGACTCAGGAGTAGGCAGGCTGGCGTCCTGCCTGAGACTCCCAGGATCTAAGAGAGCCCAGCCAGTGAGACTGCAAGTAGTATTGTGGAAAGGAATTGGGCAGAAAATAAGGTCTGCTAAACCCTTACACTGCTACTGTGAGATTAACATGTGAAAGAAACCAGTTGGCTCAGAGGAAGACTGGAACCCCCCAGCCAAGGCCAACACGGGATAGGTAGTGCTTTCTCCAAAGGAAAAGAGAACAAAAAACCCACAGTATGCCAGGTTGTGTGGTAACTGGTGCTACGCTGATGATACAGAAAGGGTTATGACCCTTCTCACACCATGCCATTGAGCTTCCAACCTTCCCCCAAGTTCTGGCCTACTTCCTCTCTTGGAAGTGGTCTTACTTTCTTTCGCTGTTGCTATGATAAAAAATACTCGGACTGAAGCAACTTAAGGAAAAAGAGGTTGTTTCATTTGTTTGCTTGTTTTGTTTTGTTTTCTGCTTCATAGTTGCAGGTTATAGTCAGGGGAGGCAAGGTAGCCAGAATTTGAAGCCACTGGTTATATTACACCCACAGCCAGGAAGATAGCGATGAATGCATGCTGCTGTGCAGCTCCCTTTCCTTACACACACAGTCCAGGATCCCAGCCAGGGGATGGTGCCACCCACGGTGGTCTTCCTACCTCAATTAATACAATCAAGATAATCCTCCACAGGCATGCCCGGGGGCCCATTTCTCCTGCTGATTCCAGATTCTGTCGAGTCTGTCAATGAACACTGACCATTGTAGGCATATTATATTCCTTCTTAGTAAAGTGTCTCTGCCTTTGCTCTTCTCCACATGTCTATCCATTTTTTTGCTGTTGTTTTTAATTCTCAGACAAGAGAGACCTGGAAATTCCAGAGGGTACCAGCCTCTGATAAGCAATAACAGTGCCGTTATCCATGTCCCCATCTTCCCTTCCACACTCTTTTCTGTCCCTACATCCCAACTCTCTTTTTGCCTCCTCACCCTAGTCAGGCTCTGTCTCAGGAACAAGGTTCATTGAAGTCACCCTGTCCCCTCTCCAGGCTATGTTTAGAACTAAATCAACTTCAGTCTCTAGCGAAAGGATTTCACCCCAGTGACTACATGGGAGCAGAAGGTCTTTCTTCAAGCTATAGAACTCCAAAGATGGAGGCCAGAGGGTTCTACATTTTTTAGCAGAATAGTTTTTGTTTTAAGTGAAACCTTGTGTGAAGTCCCAAGCTATAATGCAGCTCAAAACAGCTCCTGGGAATGAGGGAATGGTAGAGTAGGGTATAGAAACACCCCTGAATCCTGACACCTCCACAGCCATGGGGCACTTCTGAAAAGTCCAAGGTTCCAAGTGAAGACTGAAAGAGTAGAACCTTGAGAAGGTGAAAGCAAAGCCTGAAATAGATTGGGGAGATCCCTAACTGTGACCATTAAAAAAAAAAATCAGCCCATTGGTCATGGTGACTCACGCCTTTAATCCCAGCACTTGGGAGGCAGAGGCAGGTGGATCTCTGTGAGTTTGAGGTCAGCCTGTTCTACAGAGAGAGTTCCAGGACCGCCAGGCCTACACAGAGAAACCTTGTCTTAAAAGAAAAAAAAAATCAGCCCACTGGTTGAGAATGCACACACTTTTGATCCCAGTTCTCTGGGAGGCAGAGGCAGGTGGATCTCTGAGTTCAAGGCCAGCCTGGTCTACAAAGTGAGTTATAGGACACAGAGAAACCCTGTTTCAAAAACAAAGAAACAAGACAGGCTGTGGTGGCGCACGCCTTTAATCCCAGCACTCAGGAGGCATAGGCAGGCAGATCTCTGTGAGTTCGAGGCCAGCCTGGTCTACAGAGTGAGTTCCAGGAAAGGCACAAAGCTACACAGAGAAACCCTGCCTCGAAAACAAAAACAAAAACAAACAAAAAATCAGCCCGTACATCCCCCACAAGACAAAGTGGAAGGAAACAAGGTACGTGGGATCTGGAAGAGGAGAGGTGAGAATAATCACAACTGTCCTAAGGGGAGAACCATAAGCCACCCCACAGCATAGAGCTGGACCAAAAAGGAGAACAGAGTAAAGGCACATTCTGGGGACAGTAGAGACTTATGATCCCCTCTCAGCCAGTCAAAACCTTTCTTCCTCTATTCTAGAGGCTTTCCGCAACCTCTCCAAGGACGGCAGAGGAGTCTACCTAACAGAAATGGAGGTGAGGCACCTTCCCCTCCCAGAACCAGGCACAGTCCCAGGCTACATTCTCCTGATCCAGTTCCAAGGGGCATTTTTCTCTCCAGAGTATTGAATAGTCTGTCAAAGGCCAGCCAGGCTGGGGGTGGGGTGGGGGGAGCTGCCTCCAATTATTGCCTTTATATATTGCAGGCTGCCAGGCTGCTTTAGGATCTTGGCAGAGAGATTTTATTTTTTTCCAATAGCTTAATAAAGCCGAGGATTATGTGGGAATCATAAATCCAAGGGAGAAGTAAAGAACAATCCACCAAGCTCACCGTACATTAAGCCTGAATTTTAGAGCCATCTAACCAGCCAGCTGGTCAACCCCCATACACCTCTCTCTGCCGGGCTATTTAGAAAATAATATATGCCCTTCAATTGCTCAGTTGGTAGAGTAGAGGATTGTAGAGGAGCTACCTAGAGAGTACGGGGGAAGATGTGTTGTAACAGAACACTGAGGATGGAGTTAGCTGGGAAAATGCATTGATACTGACCTGAGATTTTCCAAAGGAGGGGTTATATATTTGCCCAGCTCCACATTAAATGAATGAACCAGCTTTAAGAATTGGATACACAGGGCTGGGTCTCAGTAAGTACTTACCACACAAGTGTGAGGACCTGAGTTTAGAAGCCTGGCACCCACATAAGAAGCCAGGCAGAATGGTACATGCCTACCATCCCAGGGCACTGGCGAAGTAGAAACAGGAGGATCCGAGAAGCTTGCTGGCCAACTAGCCTAGCCCAGTTAGTAAACTCTAGGTTCAATGAGAGACTCATTTCAAAAAGCAAGGAAACTCACATAGTTTACATGCACGTGAATCTTCATATATGAAGACTCACACCAGAGAGGAGGGAGGGGAGGGAAAGAGAGAATATTCATTCTAACGACAATGCTTATTTCTCAGTGGATGAACCTGGTCATGTATGGCTGAGGTGAGGAATCCGGCATAGCCCTCTGGACCAGGTAAGACATGGCAGCATTCAAGTCCTTTCTTCTCTAAGAATGACACGGAAGACTCCCTGGACACAGCCTCACAGAGACACCAGAAAGCTTATTTTATGAGCCAAGGCCCCTCTGCTCATGGCTCCTGAGTTTCAAGGCCAAATGCTCAGATTTCATCTAAACCCATTCATAAAGAGAACAGCCTGAAAGTCGTGAATGAGAGATTTACAACATTTAATTAATGTTCCGAAGAAAAAGGGTGATGACTCATTCCAGACAGGGACTAGAAATGGTGAAAATAGAATACTGCAGAGCAACACGAACAGTTGACCTTGAGGGGTAGGAGAGCTGGCCACCCCAACTCTACCATTGCCTCACTGGCTTTGGACAGCAGTGGATAGTGTAGTCATCCACATTTATACTTCTAGTCTGTGCTCAGCAGCAAGCACATTGCCATTTCCTCTTCGACTTTTATGGAACAAACTAGAGTTAAGACGATCTATCATCACATTGCCCAATCCTGCTATAGCAGAAATTCTGGCTGAGTGAGTGTTCTAGAATTCTGAAGACCTTGAGACTTCATGTTCCCACTTTCTGGGAATCTTCAAGTCTATGGGTTCCTTATTTAGAGACAAGCATCTAGGTCCCTGGAAATTTCTATCATGCATCCATAGAAACTCTACTCCCTAGACCACTGTAGAAAAAAAGACTAGATATACCAGACCTCGATGTCCTTGAAGACACTCTGTTGCCTGACCCAAAGTCTCTCTCATTTAATTATTACTGGTGGTTCTCCATGAAATGATACTATGAACTAGTTACCTGTGGCTGTGACAAAATGCTGGACAGCATTAGTTAACGGAAGAAAGGGTTCATTTCTGTTTGAAAGGGCGTAGTATGTCATGGTAGGAAAAGTATGGCAGTGGGAACTTGGGGTGACTGGTGCTTTGCATCCACAGTCAGGAAGCAGAGAAAGATGAACTCTCATACTCAACTAGCTTTCCTCTTTTTTCCCTTTTTTGTTCAGTATGGGACCTAGTTCGTAGGATGGTACCTCCCCAACACATTCAGAACATGTCCTACCCACTCAGTCAGTCCTCTCTGTAAATACCCTCACAGGCATGCCCCATAGTGCACCCCACTAATCCCATAGATGTTTCTTACTCCCATCAAGTCGATAATCAAAGTTCACCCCCATATCCTCTGAGATTTTGTTACTTCTGAAAATAGTCTTTGCCTAATCTATGAATCATGTGTGTGCCTTGAAACTGGGAGAAAGGTTCTCTGCATAAAGATATAATGTTTGAGCATCAATACTTCCTGATGAACATCTGATGGTTACTAGTAATTACAAATTGACAAGAGTCAATTTTACTCAACTGCATTGAACTCCCCTTTCACTCCTTTTAAAAAATAGATCATTTCCAATTTTATTGTGCCTATCACAGTCTGCATGGGTTTAATGTAAAGAATGACTCCTTAATTGAATCTTGAAGCTAATTTGGCACATGGGGTCCACATCCTTGAACTTTTAAAGTCACTGAATTCTCTCTATCTTGTCTCTTTTGGAGAGTCCCAATTCTCTTTTCACTGATTTTTCCACTTTCCTGTTCTGAAGATTGTACAAGGAGGGAGTGTAATGTGAGATGCATATGTATTTGTCTCTTGCATTAATGCCTGTCGTTACCCTGAGAGTGTTCCCGCTTCCTTGTTCGTAGCCACTCTCTGACATCACAATATTGCACATATCCTTTCACGCATGGCTCATGAGTTGCACTGAGGAATTGGAGGCAGGAAGATGAAGAAGCTCTTCCTGCTTTGGTACAAATCCACCTGCTTTGGTAACAGTCCCTCCTTCCCCCGTGTTCTGTCACACAGCAACTCCCTCTGGGGGTGTTCTGTAACTCATTACCATCACCTTTGCAGGAGCCTAATTGCATGAGTGTTCTCCACTATCTTCTGAATACTAAACTCCCCCCCCCCTCAGGTTTTCTAAGCCTCATTCAAGCACATGTATCTTTTGAATTTCTCTCACCTCATAATCCCTTCCAGCTACTACCTTCCCTCTCCTCCCATTGCAGCCAAACTTCATAAAGGAACTAATTGTCTCCACATCCTCACTTCCTACTCTTTCCTCAAGCTACTTCAATTTGGATCTCTTAGAAATCTGTTTCCCTGAGTTTTGCATTGGCTTTTGATCTTATGTTTCTATATCCATTAATATCCTTCAAATCCATTTCCTGAAGCCAGAGTTATGCTCTTAAAAATTCAAATCCATTTACTGCGTTCCCCGAGTTAAAACCCCTTCAATATATCTCCCCCTTGATATATAAGGTAATTCTAGGGTCCTTAACATCAGTCCCTGGATTTATGGACCATGGGCCCCAGCTCATCTGTCTGACCACACCATGTTCCTTTGTCAATGTCCACCAAACATAGATAGTACCATTGCCTTCTATTCTCTGTTATTCCCAGCCTTGGATCTCAGCCCTTACTGTCTGCTCTGCCCTGGCTATTAGTAGCCCAACTCCTGTTCTTCCTTGCTGTAGCCCAACTGGCAACCCCCATAAAATTTCTCACATACCATTTCCCCAGTTATAAAGCTCAACACGTAGTTTTCTTGTTGCCAATTTCTCCCTTTATTTTTAGTGAGGTTTGTTGAAATGCAATCCACAGTATAAAGTTTACCCACTTAAAATATGGAGTTCAAGCTGGGTATGGCAGTACACACCTAGAAACCTATAGTTCAGGAAGCAGAGGGGAGGGGACCCACTTTCTATCCAGCCTAGGCTACATAGTGAGTTCCAGACCTTCCAGAGCTACATGATGAGACACTGTCACAAAAACAAAACAAAACATGTTGCAACATGTGGCTTTAGTGCAATTGTAGGCCTGCATGACCATTCCAATAATATAATTTTAGAGCATTTTTCATCTCTATATAAAGAAATGTAATACTCCCCCAGCAGTCACTCCCCAGTTCCATCCAACCTTTAGTCTTAGGAAAGCACTATTCCACATTATGATTCTGTAGATTTGCCTATTCTGGGTGATTCATATAAGTGGAATCATGAAATGAGTGGCCGTTAGAAACTGTGTCTTTCACTTAGCATAATGTTTTCAGGTTCACTACATTGAAGCATGCCTTGAGTCTTCGTTCCATTTTAGTTCTAAGTAGTATTTCATTGACGCTATACTATCGTTTATTCATCATTCAACAGCTGGTAGATGTTGAAGTTATTTCTACTTTGTGATGACTATCATTAATTATCATATGGTGAATGTTTGTAAGCAAGCTTTGAGGTGGATGTATGTTTTCACTTCACTTGGCTATATAGTTAGGGATGAACCTTAAGGATCACATGATAACTCTGTGACAGTCTGAGGAGCGGCTTGCCTTTTCTATCTTCCCACCAGCAGTGACTGGGAGTTTAAGCAGCATTTGGTGTTGTCTGTATCTGTGGGTTTGAACTGGTACCTCACTGTGGGTTTGATTGGCACTTTCTTGATATCAAATGATGCTGAGTCTCTTTCGCATTGATTATAGACTGATTGTATGTTTTCTTCAGAGAATTCTATTCAAATCCTTTCTGCATTTTGAAATTGAGTTATATATTAATATCTTCTTGCCACTGAGTTGTAAGCGTTATTTTCATATTTTAGTTACTAGTCCCTTATCACATGTTTTTGTCAATTTTTCTCCTCTTCTTTAAGGTTGCCTTTTCAATTTTTTAATTTTAATTTTTATTTAGTTTTTAATTAAAATTGTTTTCATGTAATATATTTTATCATACTTCCCCTCTCCCAGTTCCTCCCAGATCCTCCCCACTTTGTAATTTTGTGGGGGTTTTGTTTTTGTCTCTTCAGTTTTGGGTGGTATCATTTGAAGTCCATGAGTATCTAGGTTTGATGAAGTCTACCATATCTGTTGTCCTTTACTTATTTATATTTCAGATGGTAGATCTCAAGGGTCACTGTCTAGCTTTGAGTCACATGTTTACTCCTGATTCTCTTGTAACTTTTTTTACAATTTAGATTTGGTCATTTAGGCTTTTGAACTATCTTGAGGTAATTTTTTTTTGCCTGTGTATAGAAGGAGGACTAGCTTTATTCTTTCATGTGTGGACATGTGGTTTTCTCCAAACCCATTGCTAAAAAGACTAGTGCCTCTTCCCTCTTGCTCTCTTTGAACATCAACTCATCATACTGTAAGGATTTAGTCTATATTCCCAGTCCTATCCTGGGGGTATGGGGGTGATAGGGATCACATTAAGTATCAAATTAATTGGGAAATGTCATATTCACAACATAAGTTTTTGAACTGAGGCAAGAACACAACTTAATTTTTGCATCTTTGGTTTCTCTTAGAGATGCCTTCCTGTTTTAAGTATGGAAGGTCTGCATGCCTGTGGTAAACTGTCTCCTGGGTTTTATATTCCTTTTGATGCTACTGTGAATGACATTGCTTTCTTGCCCCGCTTCTCATCTATCCATTGCTAGTTTTTATATACTGATCTTACATATTACAATCTATCTAAACTTATTCGTTAGCTCTGGTTTTAAAGGGATCCCTTTGGATTTTAAAGATATAGAATCATATCTGAAAGTAGTTTCATTTTTTTCACTTTCCAAATTGTATCCATTTATCACTTTAGATTTCTGTTTTGGTTTGGTTGTTTGTTTTTTGTTTTTTTCCCCTTGATTTATTGTCCTGAATAGGACTTCTACCACAATTATGAACGGAAATTAAAAACAAACGAATGAATGAACAAAACCCCAGGCATCCTTATATTCCTGATCTTGGCATAGAAGCCTAGTCATTGACTGTTCCATATGATGTTAAATTTGAAGGGTTTTTTTAGGGGAGTGGGAATGTAGTATTTTTTATGTTACAACAAATACTGTATGATATTGTCCCCATTTTACAATTGAGAAGGTCGCTCAGGGTTGCAAAGCTAGTTAATAGTAAGGGGGATTTAAAAGCTAGGTCTGTCATTTTCCTACTTTCCTATGGTGCTTTTCCAGCCATGTGTACAGTGGTTGGATTGTATTGTGTTCATGTCTAGGTGATAGTCTATTTAGTATTCAGAAAACATTGCATCTAAATTTCATTCAGAGATGAGTATGTCCAGGACGATGCATATTTGTGTGGATGATGGATTTTTCCCTTTTTATTATTTGAGAATTTCATACATGCATACAATGTGTTTTGATCAGATCTATCCCCCATTGCCTCCCCTATAATTCCTCCTATGCCTCCCCAAGCCACTTTCCCCCTTCTAAGCTAATGTGTTCTTTTTTTAAAACCCACTGAGTCTTCTTAATGCTATCTATATGTACCTGGGTGTAGGACCATCTTAGGAACCCGAGTAGCCTCTCAGGGGCCATATCTCTGAAGAAGACAGACTCTTCCTTGCTCAGCAATCTGAGAGAGTCCCTCTCTCACCAGTTGCCAATAGCTCCTTAGCTAGGGGTGAGACTCTGCGACCACCTCCCACTCCATGCTGGGATTTTGTCTACCTTGACCTCGTGCTGGTCTGGAGCATACCGTCACCACTTCTGTGAGGTCATAGGAACAGCTCCCCTGTTGTGTCTGGAAAACAGTGTTTTATAGCAGTGCTCCACCCCCTCCGGCTTCTGCATTCTCTCTGCCCTCTCTCTCTTCTGAGATGCTCAGGGAGTGTGATATGGATGTCCTATTTACCTTTGAGTTCTTAATAGATACCCTCCATCCGGTTAAGGAACTTCCGTATGTTTGTAGCTGGCTAATACACGTTCAGTTATTTGCTTGGTGACTACATCCCCTGATATATACTAAGCCTACATGTGTCTCCGTTGTTGCTACCTGAGCACAAAGTAAAGTGTGGGGAAAGGGAGTCATTCAGTCACCACTTCCCAGGTTTCAAAAGAAATCGTGCTTTCATTTTTAAGTTTTATTTTAATTCAAATATAATTACTTCACTTTCCTCCCTCGAATCCCTCCCATGTCCCCCTCTTCATTCCTTCTCAAATTGATGGCTTCTTCTTTTATTATAATTACATATATCTAATGCACATATAAATGTACCAATAGATAACCACAACCTGCCGAATCTGTTGAGTGTTGCTTGTGAATGTATGACTTCAGGGATAAACAGTTAGGGGGCTCATCACTGGGAGGGAATAACTCTCCCTTCCCCAGAAGTCATTAGTTGCCTGTAATTTTTTTTGTGTGTGTAGGTGCAGGACCCTGTAAAATTCCCCCCTTCCATGCTGGTATGTCTATTGGTATTGTCACTGTTTGGGTCTTGTTTATTCAGCCGTATTGTTGCTGGAATAAGCAAAGGATTTGTCATGTTTACGACAGGAACTTCTTCCCCAGAGAAGAAAGTAACGGAACCTTGTTGCCAGGCCATTCTGTTTCTGGGTCACATTCAATAATCTATGCAAGAAGCCTTTCATGTACCCTAGACTTGCTGAGCGGGTTGGCCTGTACTACCTTTGTTAGAATCATGTCTTCCTCTATTTCTGCCTCATCTTCAGCCCCTCTGCTCATTTCTGATTTAGCTTAGGTTGTGAGTAAGCACAAGCCAGGCTGAACACCTGTTGTCCTCTCCCCCCTAAACTATTTGTTTTGAAGAAGGCATGGGTCTCCACTGCCACATTGCGGGTGGTGTTTAGGTTAAATTATCAAGTTCAGAAATGCTAGCAGTGCATTGAGACAGGCGAGGCCATGTTGATCTCAACTGATTTCAAGAGTCTAGGACATTGTAAATCACATCTTGCTGAGGGCTCATCTAGCTAATGCCATCCGCATCCATGTTGATGTACTGACAATACGGCAGGAGAGTACCTTCTAACAAAGTTAGTGTTTGTACCAGTTTCCACTGCACAGCAATCTTTAATCTCTGTGAAAGTGAAAAATAGGCAGCAATGACCTTGATCTTGCTGATTGCTATCAACTATTCCTCAGAGTGGCTTCTACCCCAATAAATCCATCTCTTCTAACCTCTGAGGTAGCTGGCTAGACTTTGGGTTGAAGACTGGTAACACAACAGATGAGACCATCAGAAGCTTGGATCAAACTCTCCCATATAGGTCATATTAAGAGTTGGGAGTCTGGATTTGCCACTGGTAACATGGGAACTCCAGATCCCACTAAGAAAACATAAATACAATGGTTCCCAGTTACCCCAGAAGATCACCATCCAGCTTTCCGAGCTGGCTTTGGAAGAGAAGTGTACTCAGCTGAGACATGAACATGCACCCTCGAAGAGCATAATCGGGGAGGGTGGGGGTGGGAATCCAGACTTGTGAGCTCCATCAGTAGCAAAGTACAGTTAGCAGAATCAGACACAGCACAGAGGGCAAACAGTCCCCAGAGGAGCAAAAGGGTGAACTGAGGGTAGAGAAAACCAGAATAGTTCCTTGGATGGCTTCATTGTGCAGAAAGCTTTGAAATTCTGCTGGAGACTTTAGGAAGAATTATTAAGATAATGACAGACTATACAGACAAAAAAAATGAGGCAATTAGTAACTCCTGGAAGAACAAAAAGTTACAGAAGAACGGAAATGTGATCCAAGAGTATTTCTTCACTCAGCGGTGAACAGTACATATATAATTGTAATAAAATAGAAATTAAATATTGATTTAACAAAAAGTGGAATATAAATATATTAGAAGAATGAAGAGAAGATAGAGATATAAAAGTGGATGAGGAATACCCAGCTCCATCTTCCATCACAGAAATCGATGGGCATTTAAAATTGACAAGTGAGGGAGCCACTGTCTGAGCTGAGTATTTAGAAAAGTAGCGTAAGGCTTCCAAAGCAAGTCTGAGGAGAACCAAGGACAAGAAGAGACACAGTCATCTGCCCTTTTTCCTTCGTGGCTTGTAGTAATGATTGAGTTTTCAAATTATATGTGTTAAATTAAATTCTTACTAGAAAATAAATCTAAGAAGTCAGGAAAAGCCTGAAAGTCAAACGCTTAGGTCTTGAAAGACGAGACCAGCTGGAAAGGAAAACGGGGACTCCTAACTGCCGTGGACGGGGACACATTACAGTTGCAGGGGAAATATCTATGCAGGGTTGTCAATCTGAGCCATGTACACTTGAGAGAAGCCGTTCTTCTGCACAAGTCCGCAGCCGACAGACTGGAGCACACAGAGGGCAGAGCTGCCTTTCCGGTCTGCCCCAGTGAGGACAGATCCGGGCTGACTCCAAGATTCTGTCACAGCACTGCAGGCGCACGGAGCCATGGGAGCCGTGGTGTGGAGTCTAGCTGCAGGCAGAGTAGAACAGATGGAAAGCGGCTTCAGAGGATTTTAAGGAAAAGAGCATCCCTACCTACTGGGGAGGGGGACCCGGTGAGGGAGCCAGTCACTCTCACAGTAGGACATGCCCAGGCTTGCTATGCTGGTCCACACAGTGAGAAAGGGGCTGGGCCTCTGTGGTTACTTGAAGAAAGGAACCGTTTCTTTATCCCCCTTGGACCTTTTGCCTATGAGCATCTATGTCTTTCTCTAGGACGAGCTCCTGGTGGTCACTCAAGGAACTGGCTTCCTCCTCCATGGCGCCGTGCCGACCTCCTGTGGCAGGTCTGCAGCTAAACCTGATCTTGGAAGTGGAGTCAAAGATGCCTTTCAAGATCTTGGACTGAGTTGTTAGCTGAGTCAGGCTCAGCTAAACCCAAGGACGTTAGGTCATCAGAGCACTTTCTGACATCGGAAGGCACTTCCAGGAAAACATAGCAGGAAGTGTCCGCCGTGGTAAAGAAGGAAAGGAGCCTATGCTACCAACTCGCGGAATCCGACTCTTGGAAAAAACAGACTGACCCAGTGTATTCACCCCCCAGGTGGCATTGGTGACCCAGGAACGGTCTATTCAGTAATGACATTCTTTTGTATCTGCATCGTAGTTGTTTTACAGCTGAATGGCAAAATAAAATAAAATTTCCACAAAGGATTCTGGGTGTGAAAGAAGAAGACTCTTAGGTCTGGTTTTAAAAGTACAGCTGAGGGAAAGGACAGTCTAGCCAGCAAAGGAGCCACCTTCCTCCTCCTCCTCCTCGTTCATCGTGTGGTCCTTGGCTATCTTAAAAGGGTCATTTTGAATCATGGTCATTTCAGAAAATAACCAGGGGAGACCCTACTCGGCAGTATATGCAGTGTAAGAACTCAACTCTGGAAGCATCTCTCAGTGAGGGATTGTATTGGTTTCTTCCGGGAAGAAAGGTTTATCTTGACGTATTGTATCATGAGATTTTAGTCTACTGTGGTGGGAAAGGGATAGCAATGTTCATAGTGATTGGAGCATGTGGCACAGGTCCCTCATATCATAGCGAACTAGGAAGTAGAAACGGACCAGAACCAGGAGCCAGGCTATACTTCAAAACCCACTTCTGGAGACCTATACCTATCAGCTCCCTCCCCACCACCTGAGGGTCCCACATCCTCCAAAAATAGCGCCCCCTGCTCACACATGAGCCTTAGGGAGACATTTTGGGTTTAAACCACAGTAGGAACAGCAAGTGTCTGTGTGGAAAGGACAGGGAGATGAAAACCTTCCCGGGTGTGACTTTGTGAGAAGACCCCCCATTAGAAAACAGATGGCATGGGCAGGATGGCTCCGTCACGCACACATTCATGCCAAGAACAAGGTCACCATTTGAAAGTGACCACATCCAGTGCACAAACAACAAACCTAGCCAACGAATCCACACATTGAAGGGTGTTCTTGGTCATTTCATGTCCCCTGAATGGAATTTAGAATGAAATAGCTAATGGGCTGGATTGCCCGGTTCCATAAGACCTCTTTGCATGCAAAAATATGGGACCCATGGGTCAACACAAGCTCTGCTGCAAGGGGAAAATCCAACAGACTGAAGCAGCCATCCCCGAAGGTCAAAGGTGACTTTTTCTGAATATCTATGTGGAAATCCAGCATGCCTGTGCTCCAGGCTGCCTCAGCCTTCTAATATCCTGTGCTCCTTCTGAGTCTGCTTGAGTTTGAAGAACCAAGAAAGAGCAGTTTGTTTTGCAGCCATGGGGTCGACAGTGAGCAGCCCTGGGGTTGGCCAAGCCTCTTTGGCATTGACTAAACTGGTATCCACAACAATTCAGACCAAGTTTCTCCCTCCTGAGGCTCTGTTCGGGAGCCAGGCTTTAATTTTCTCGTTAAAGTACCAAAACCTAAGAGGAAGGGTTATTTGGTCAGTTGATTGAAATGCTGACTCACAGGGCCACACTGAGCTCCAGAGGACTCAGGGGGGCTATAGTGGCCATGACGTGATGCATAGATTCTTCCTGTCTAGAGTTTGGAGATCCTTTCCCCTAGTCCCTCAGCACAGGACAGACCAGCTAGCATGCTCCTTTGCTCTACCTTCTCAGGGTTCTTTGCATCCCTCAGCAAAGGTCAAGAAAGGCCCCAAGGCAAGGGCAATGTGATGCGCTAAGGACTCCAGATGCTCACAGCCCTGCCAGAGTCTCACCACGCACGGGTGAGAAAGCCTCTGTGATTGCCTTCAGTGATGACTGCCTTTATCTTCCATGGACCTGGAGATGCTGAGAACCTAGTTCAGCTTCATTGCTGTTTGAGAGAGAAGCAAAGCTGAAGGAGTCCCCACCCCCACCCCCACAAACCAAACAAACTAAAACACTGAGTGTGCAATTACAGCTGCTTTTGGGGACTCAGCTTCCCTGGGTAATGAGGCTTCCTCTTCTGCCTTCCAAACACCACACAGGCTTATCGGTGGTGGGCCTGCAGATGTATCTGGAATTCTCTCGGCAAAGCCATTCTCAGGCTTCCAGCCAGGAAAGGATATAGAGAGGGGTGTAAAGTGTTCCTGGCACCAAGAGATAGTCCCCTGCACAAGTGGAAAAGAAGATGGAGAGAAAGAAGGAGAAAAGGGGAGTGGAAAGACCTGGAAAAGGTCTTGAGAATAAAATGGTAGGCAAGCCAAGGAACAAGGCTGGAGCAATATAAGCAATGCTGAGAGAGAGAGGAAACCAAAGAGTGTGGGAGAGGGAGACTGACATGCCCGGAAGCTGGTAGGAATGCTGCAGGTAAAGCCCACCCCACCCCACGTGAAGTGCATATCTGGCAGAAAGAGATGTGGACCTGCTCATCACTCACCAGACTTAAGTAACTCTTAAACCTTCAAGGCCAAGGCTCCCACATGGCGTTGTGAACAAAATACCCATCTGGAATAACTTGTCTTCAGAACAACAACAACAACAACAACAAAAAAAACTTGAAAGATTCTGATCGAGAAAACTCAAACCCAGGCCTGGGAGTCTGAATTTTTAAAGATGTGGTCCTTGAGTGACACCGGGAACCACTGCTCTTCCATGCCACCGAATGGGGTGTCTCTCCGGGCTCTGGTAGCCAGAGGGGGCAGAGATGTCTGGTGAATTCCAGCCTAAGGTTTGCTCTGGTCAGAGGCTCCACCCCCAATCTGCTCAAGACACAGGCTGCTACCCAAGAGAGCTCCAAGGTCCCTCCCACCCCTACTCACTTTCCCCTTTCCTTCTGGCTTGCAGAGAACTAATGTCCTGGTTGATTTTCTTGCCCTAAACAAGCTAATTAAGCAATAATCCTACCAGAATCCATCACTCTGACAAGGTTGTTGATTAATGGTCCCCCAGCCAAGCCCAAAGTGCTTAATATCCCAGCAGAACGGTCAATAATGAATGCGGCAGTGGAATGGCACGCGACTGCGGGTCTGGCCACATCAGAAAAGACCAATGTGGAATGGACAATGGGGCTCAGGTTTGCAACCCGGTAGAAGGCAGAGGAGGGAAAGGAAGACTGGAGTAACTCTAACCACGGGCAGCAGTGGGCAACCTTTTGACACCGTGACCCTCAGCCATCATCTACAAATGTGTTGGGACACATCGGTTGCTCTCCTGAGACTTGTGTGGCCCGCATACATGGAACTCTGTATCCTTCCATCTGAGACCATAAAGTGCTCTCTGAATGTAACCCTGAATAACTCTGGACCACAGAACGACCCCCACACAAGGTAGATGAACACACGCAGGCTTTGGTTTTACACTAGTGTCCACTCTGGAGCTGCTGGGGTGAAAGGGAAGACAGGCGAGATGATACAGTGATTTCCTTTGAGAGGTAGATTTCAAGTCCAGACTGACATACCTATTCATTTTCTGCACCCAGAACATTGTTGCAAACACTCTAGTCCCTAAAAAGATCTCAAAGTAACTTTCTTCAGTGTTGAGAGATAGGGCCTTGATCAAGCAGAATGTGATGAAATATTGCCCCCTGGTGGTCACAGTTGCAGCTTCCACTGGTCTACCTTCCTAAGGGAACCAGGGAACACGGTGGGCTAGACAGAGTCTTGAGCTGAACCTCCCAGCCTAAGGCTTAAGTCTGTTCTTTCTCTATTCAGCTGTATGTCCTAGGGGAAAGGCTCTCTCCTTCTGGGCCTCTTCTCCAAAAATTAAGACTCTGACTCACAGATCTCTAAGGTCTCTTCCAAATGACAGTGTTAAGGAGCCAGTTCCTAATAATCTAACCAGCAATCAGCATTGAGGGCAGCCATTAAGCCACAAAAAAGACCCCCTGGCACCACAACAGCCCGAGACTCATACTGATTGGGGCAGTAAGCCAAACAGTGCTCTCTCTCCACAGTATGGGAGAAGATGCTTCTCTGCCTTGGATGTTTATGAGCATGAAAATGAAAAAACCCTTCCACCTACCTGAAGCTGGCCATCAGCCAACATAGTTCCCTGGACAGATGCTGGCAGGACAGTGACACCTAGTGGCTATTTCTACTAATTACTGTCCAGCCCCCCCTGCTCTGCCCTGAAGGCAAGGAGGCAGCTGGGAGTCCAATCCCAGCCAAGGCTAAACCAACAGCCTTAACTCACAGTGTGAGCACTGCAGAACTGATGTAAGCCTCAGTCGGGCCTTAATCAGTTTCTTCAATTAGTTTGGCATGGCCCCCAAATCCTTCCTTTGTTCCCCAAGTCTCTCCCATGCTTATAAAACAGCATTCTTACCAGTTAGGAGTAGCCCAAAGCCCAGTACGGGAGCACTGGATTTCACCTGTGTCCTCATAGCTGTCCATACCCACCTCCATATGGCTGTGGAGCAGAACAATACGACCAGGCCACTGACTGCAGATATTGCATGTCAAGGCTTCCCTTCATCCCAGATGCCAGAATGGCAGACACAACTGGGATAAACCTGTCCCTGGACCACTGCAGAGGTCTTGTATAGTAGTAACCCGTCAGAACCCTCCCAGAAAGAAGGAAATGGTCATTGGCTCTGGCTGAGGATACAAATTTAGAGTTGCCATAGCTTCCGGCAATGGATGGCCACTTTCCGTCACGAAATCATGTT
>CABHPQ010174589.1:0-26990 GCA_902168405.1 Peromyscus aztecus
GCTTTGCTTCCTACTGGCTCTTCCTGAGTTTCTTTTCACCAGTGAAGTCAAGGATTCTGCTTCACATTCCTAAGGGCCTTTTTGGGGTAAGTGAACTCCTTGGGCTGCTGGCAGCCGTTCTGGGCTGTTTCGCTTGCTGACAAGGATTCTCATGGTTAAATGATGACCTACAGTAATATCCCTGCTAGCTCTATGACTGGCACCAGCAACTATACCCCTCTCACTAGAGGATCTTGATATGACAGTGGTCTCCCAGGAACAGAGACAATTCTGTTGGGCCTGCACAGGTACTAGGGACAGAAGTCTTAGAGCCACAACCAGTACACTCTTGTTAAACTAGGCATGGCCTAAACCCACCTTTATGCTAAGGATAAATAAGTTTGGCCTAAAGCAGCCTAGCTTGCACCCTAGCTTGATGTGTAAACAAGGTGTAACCTAACCTGAGTATGCTCCTGTTTACAAGGGAATCTCAGCCATTCTGCAGCTGAGCTTCCACTGATTGCAGACTACTAACTGAGCATACCAAGCTCTATAAGGCAAAAGTGGACTCTAAGGTATTCTCTGTATGGCATTGCCTTTTCTCTAGTCACAAGCATAGCCTGGATATATGGTAAGGCCAGACATGCTGAACCAACTTTGATTCAGAATGGTGCTTGGTTCTAGAACCTCTGTCTTGCTCATAGGCTGCTTGCTTGATTGCCTTTTCTGACATAGAATCTCATAGTCTAAGGCTGTGCCTCAATTCATTATGTAACCAAGGAGGACCTTGAACTTCTATTGCAAATGCTTCTCTCTACCCTCAGAGTGTTGGTATTACAGGTATACTATTCCACACCAAGTTTATTCACTATTGGGGATGGATCCTGGAACTTCATGAATACTAGGTAACCTCTCTGTCAACTGAGCTTCTTCCCTAAAGATTTTACCTTTAGCGATTCGGAGTTTCTGTAACACTCATTACAAGGGCACCATGGGGTCTGTGGAAGTCATTTTGTCTCAGGCCACAGTAGCCTGTCCAGGTGATCAAACAGGTCAGAAGGCCGAAGTGGAAGAAACCTGGGATCAGACATAATTGAGCATAGCCAGCACTAACAGGATCTTCTCCAGGTGCCTGTCACACTTGGTACCATAGGAGGCTGAAGGAGGTTAGGATGTGTGTGTGTGTGTGTGTCCAAGGCCTTGTGATGGCTAAAGTTATGTGTTAGGTTTAAACTACTGTGCTTAACAGATCTATAAAACAAAAATGCCTCTAACCTGTAGACCCCACTTGCCCAAGGAAAATAACTTCCTGGAATGCTGGAGGCTGTTCATGTAAGGTAACAAGCCACATGTTTTTGCTTCTGTAGAGAAGCTTGGTTGCCCCAACTGCACAGGATGTGCTTGAGCACACATAGGTAGAAAGTATGTCAGGATGTATGCTTGCCACTGATTGGACAAAGGTGGGAAGTATGTAGCCTTAGAGATTTGCCTTTATAAGCCTCTGACTAATGTAATTTAGTGCCATTCTCTGGGAATCCTGGGTATGGGCATGGCCAGTATTTATTGTCGTGGCCAGTATTTAATAAAGCTTGTTTCAAATTTGGCTCAAAACTTGTGGTAGTGGTCTTATTCTTGCCTGGTAGGATTAACAGATTCTGTTACCTCAGTCTCCCAAGTCTTTTCCTGTAAAGCACTCTTATTTCTGTCCTCCGTGGTGTCTACACTGTCCAGATCAAAGCTTTGCTGAGAGAAGGTGTAAACCCTGGACTTTCCCCCAGCTACTTACTTTTCTGTTGCTGTGATAAAATATTCCAACAAAAGCAGTTTAAGGGAGTAAGGATTTATTTTGATTCACAGTTGGAGGTACGGTTCCATCACAATGGGGAAGTCAGAGTGGAGGGAGCCTGATGCTGCTGGTCACAGTCAGGAATAGAGAGCAATGATCCAACCAAGAAATGGTACCACCCACAGAGGGCAGATCTTCCCACCTCCGTTAACTTAATGCCCCCAGGGACATGCTCAGAGTCCCATCCCCCAAGACTCCAGAGTCTGTCAGTTGACAGTAACACTAACCAGCCCTGACTTTGTATATCCTTGAGAACAGGATACACTGTGAACCTGAAGTCCCTCTTCAAGTAGGCTGGCTGAAACTAGTTTCAGTCTAAGATGGCTGCCAGGGTGATATCATATAACCTCTAACTTCATTATAACCCCATCTGCATGCAGACAACATACCTCCAAAGTCACAGTAGTCAACAATTGCCATGACAACAAGGAAGGAACTGTAAGGAGAGAAAGAACAGGTTCTGAAAATTTCCAGAAAAGATAGATATTCCTCCCTTTACTAGCCTATCATCCCAAGGGTTGAAAAGTTGATTTGAGAAATGTAGACAAATTTCTAAATGGTCTTATTAAATAAAAAACATGGAGCCAGATATAGGGGTGAAAACGTGAGAGATCAGGGAAATGGAAAAAGCCACAGCTAACCTTATCTCACCAACTCTGCAACTTCCAAAAGGTAAGCTACCCACACCTATATGCCTTGCTGTTCTGCCATCTGATTTACTCGCTCTGTCCAGCTACATCACTTCCTCTTCCTGCCCAGCTCCGTCACTTCCTGTCTGTCTGTACAGACCTACAGACCTTCATTGTTAACTAGTGTTGGAATTTAAGGCATGTGCCACCATGGCTGGCTCTGTTCCCAATGTGGCCTTGAACTCACAGAGATCCAGACAGATCCCGCCTCCCAACTGCTAGGATTAAAGGCATGTGCTACCATTGCCTGACTTCTATATAGTGGCTGATCACCAAGCAAGTTTTATTTTATTGGGAGATACAGTATATAGGGGGACACAATACATCACCACAAGGAGAAAGTCTCTTTGTTGCTCAGTTGATCTTAAGCCACATTTCCAATTAAAGGGGGCAAAAACTGGGTAACTGAAGGGTTCATTGAAGACTACTGAAGACCAGTTAAGACCTGTAGATGGATTCCTTAAATTTTGAAATTGATCCCCAGGCATATCCCACAGAGGCAGAGGCAAGATAGAAAATAAGGGACCATAGAAAAGAACATGGGAAGGAAATGGAGCCTCTTGCCCCTGCTTACTGAGAACCTAGAGAATGTCATGAGGGCCAATATCCATAAGTCTCTCCCATCTTGTAAACTTGTTTAGGCCTGCTGTAATCCTGGAATTTAATGGTCTCCCCATTTCCTTCATATCCTTTATGCTGATGCTTTTAAAGCTAGCCAGTCATTAAAGACTGTGAGACCCCAGCCTGTAGGAAAAAGACGCAGCCTTCATGAGCATTTCTCCCCCAGTGTGCTTGACAGCATGGTTTGGGCTACGGAGGGAGGGAGTCGGATTACAGATTCCACCACACCTGGTGTATGCAGTGCTGGAGTGAACCCAGGGTTTCATTCATGCAGTCCACACCCTGAGCTCTATCCCCAGCCCAACACAGTCATTTTCTATCATAGTTTAATGTCTGGCAACTAGAGTTCCTGGAGACACAAGGTACAGTTCCCAACAGCTCCAGGCTTCCCTCCTGTGATGGTTTGAATAGGAATGACCCCATAGACTCATATATTTGAATGTTTGGTCACTAGGGAGTGGCACTCTTAGGAGATGTGACCTTGTTGGAGTAGCTGTGTCCTTGTTGAAGGAAGTGTGTCACTGGTGGGCTTTGAGGTCTCAGAAGCTCAAGCCAGGCCTAGTGACTCAGTTCTCTTCTTGCTGCCTGTAGATCAAGATGTGGAACTCTCAGCTCCTTCTCCAGCACCATAGCTACCTGCATGCCACCATGCTTCCTGCCATGACAATAAGGGACTAAATTTCGGAACTGTAGGCCAGCCCCAACTAAATGTTTTCCTTTATAAGAGTTGCTGTTGTCATGGTGACTCTTCACAGCAATAGAAACTCTAAGACACCTCCCAAAATCACTGCAGAATAGAGAGCCACAGCCCTTCCACATCCTGACCAAACATATATCAAGTGAACCACAAGAGAATTGGAGTTATCATCCCCCAGGAGGGGACACTAAGTGTGCATGTTCAAGCATGTTTATACTGTGCTCAGGGAACATCACATGGTGGTGAGGAATGTTTACTGAGTGGAGAACTCTAGGATATGCACAGCAATAGCACAGTCAGCCCTTCCAACCACCTACCTGGCTTCCTTCCCAAGTCCCCTGGTACTCGGCCACCACCCATCAGGTTACTTTCTGCACAGCACACAAATAAATGCTTTTAAGTGTTATCCTCAGAGAAGCTCCCCTGACCACGCATGAGTGTACCATCCTCCCCACTTCTCTCACCTGTATTGGATGGCACTGATCCTGTCTGTTAGGCCATGTTGGTTTGTTTGCTTTTCTATTTTCTGGGCCTTCGCCCCTATTATAAAGGCCAAAGGGCAGGGATGAGATCCGATTTCATTGCCAGTCTACTCCCTAGACAGCACTTGGGAATCAACCCCTATTTGTCATAGATGACTGTGGGAATTGTCCTGGGAATACTCAGTCATATGGGTCTGTTAGGGCACAGAGCCTAGGGAAATAGTGGACATTGGGGGTTGGGTTAGACTTATTCACTTTTAAGGAGTGACATCAAATATCAAAAGTTCAGACTGTTAGTAACATGGTTCAGTGGCCAAAGCACTTGTGGCACAAGTGTGAGGACCAGAGTTTGGATCCTCAGCACCCATGAACAAGCTGGTGGGAATGGTCATTGTCATGTGCTACTTGTGCTCACTGAGAAGCTTACCATTCCAGACTTTTAAACATGTTTGACTAAAAGTGTCCTCCAAGGCCACCTGTCTAGGGATGGGCTGGCCACCCAAGAAAGAAGAACAAAATAGCCCAAGACTGAAAACATGTCCTTGAGAACAGATTAAAAAGTGAACCATCCAACAGAGGTTACTATTGTTTGTCCCATGGTACAAAAGTGCCTGTAGTGGAGATAAAAAAAAAAAAAAAAAAAAAAAAAAAAAAAAGCCAAAAGTTCACGGCTGGGAAGCCCAGCCAGCCACGGAGGGGAAAGTTCCGATCAGAAACTCCAGCTGACTGCCTCAGCTTCCCAGTCAGCTTCTACTGTGAATTTTGAGCACACAGTTTGATATTATCTCTGTCTAGTGCTGTTTGTTCTTTTACTTGGAAGTTTCCCTGAGGGGACTCTGCTCTGCCTGGGGATTCTTTATTGTGAAATTCAGCTGGCAGTCTCAATGAGACTTCCTCTGTTGATTTCTGTTGGATGTTTTTAGCACCCCATTTGTCTGTCTCCTGTCTGTCTCCCTAGCTCTTGTTATTTACTCTCTTGCTTCTGCTTGTTATATACCTAATAAACTCATTCAAAAAAGAAAGTGTGACTATTGTAGACCATTCTCGATACTGTACAGAGCACCTTTTGTGTCTCTGTTCACTGTGCCTCTTGTGTTAGGTATGTGTGTGTGCATATATGTCAGGTCCAAAGGAAATTTCCCCAAATTCCAAAAGGCAGAAGGGACACTTGGCTATCTGTGGTGCTTATTAGCACACCAAAGCACCTGCTGGTCTCCAGGCTCCCTCAGTGTCACAAGTACCTGTTACACATTTCAAAGTCCTCCTCCCCTACCCTAAACTTATCCAGCTCAAGGCCTTCCTTTCCCCCCAGCTACTCAATCTCTTTTGACTGCTATTTCAGCTATGTCCTCTTGGCTTACTTTGTCTTTCTCGCTCTCCCCATCATATTAATTGAGATAAAGAAAAAGGGACTGAGGAGCTAGCTCAAATGATAAAATGTGTGTGCTACAAGTATGATGACCCAAGTTCAATTCCTAGAATCCATATTAAAAAAAAAAAAAAAAACCTGGGCATGGTGGCACAGGCCTGTAGTTCTAGGGCTTGAGGGGTGGAGACAGGAGGATCCCTGGAGTTTCCTGGCCAGCCAGCCTAGTCTAATTGGCAAGCCCCAGGTCCCAGTGAGACACTATGTCTCCAACAATAAGGTGGATGGCTCTCCAGAGGAACGACACCCAAGGTTGACCTTTGATACCACACCCGCACACCCACTCACCCCCCCACACACACACACAAACAAACGAATATAAGAAATCCTAGATCAGACTTAGCTGTGAACAACTTTCCTTCAAGCTCAGTAACATCTGAAAGTAGCCTAGATTTGAGAACTGCTAAGACATCCACAAAGGGAGCCCAAGACAGGCCCTGACATGCTAAAGGTGGCAATGATATGTGAGTTAGTTAACCAACCCAAAGCTGTGAACCCTTACAGCACAAAGCTACCGTCCAATGAAATGATACAGAAACTGGAACTTTGGAAATGGTCTCTAAATCACACTGCCATGCTCCCAAGACAAGGCTTCTCTGGCCGCTGTGTTCATACCCATCGGCAAGAGGACTTGAGATTGGCCTTTTTATGTGGTCATGATCAGTGACCATTGAACTTCTGGCATTTTCACTGGGCTCACATATGCTGGCCTGTCAGCACGAGCAACTGGCTGGAGCTCTTGAGGAACCTTTGGACCACCATCAGTGCCATCTTCCCATCCTGACAGAGCTCAAGGACGTCACAGTCGATAATAGGTCAAGTCCTCAAGCTTCTGAAGGGTTCTCACCAGAGACGATTTTTTAACCCCACCGGGTGAGAATAAGACCACTACCACAATTTTTAAGCCAAATTTGAAACAAGCTTTATTAAATACTAGCCAGGTCCCCTGGATACTGGCTAGCTCCATACCCAGGATTCCCAGAGTATGGTACCAAATTACATTAGACAGGAGCTTATAAAGACATGGCCCACAAGGCTGTGTACTTCCCTCCTTTGTCCAATAAGGGACAAACATACATCCTGACATGCTTTCTGCCTATGTGTAATCAAGCACATCCTGTGCAGTTGGGGCAACAAAGCTTGTTCACAGAAGAGAAAACATGTGACTTGTTATCTTATATGAACAACAGCCCCCAGCATTCCAGAAAGTTACCTGTCCTTGGGCAAGTGGGGCTTACAGGTTAGGGGTATTTTTATTTTATAGATCTCTTAAGCACAGTAATTTAAACCTAAAACACAACTTTAGCCCTCAAACCACCCCTCCTTGAGTTGTATCCTGAATCAAATCCTTGACTCTGTGGTAGGACCCTGTTTATAGTGGGATCTAATAATCCTGAGCTTAAAGCACAAAGACAGGAATTTATGTATCCAGTTAAGGCATTAATGATGCAAATGCCACCAGTAATTAGCAGAAACAGAAAGGTCAAAGTCTCTGTGATGGCTGATGTCAGAGTTACTATCCAGGAGGATCCTGAAAATGAGAGTGGAGACCAGTCATTTATTTCATCTCGAGTCTCCATTTTTGCACTGTTGTTTGGAGTACAGCCAGATTGTCTCTAATGATTTCCAGGTGGTTTGCATAGAAATAGCAATTTTTTTCTTAAAACCACACAATAACCTTGTTCTGCAAAGAGCAGGCTGAGTTCTCTATCATATTATAGAACTACTTGAGCTAATAAATCTACCTGTTGATAGATCTGGGTCTATTTAGTTTTAATAGGTACCTACCTATTATGAGCCTAGAAGCCAGCATGAGTCCTGGTATGCCAATAGGTACTATAGGTAGTCATTTTGTCCCCTTTGCCAGGGAGTTTGCTTTGGACCTAACAGTCTAGCTTTTTATTGAGGATACAGGGCAATGTTCTTTGTTTGTAACTACTTCCTGCTGAAATTAGGACTTCACTGTCAGGGCTGGGAAGGTTGGAATGCTAGTCAAAGGTCAGGAGGGGATTCAGGCAATGAGGCATTCATCAGAAGCATCTGGTTAGCTGACCCAGCTGAAGAGACAGGGAGCATTCATATCAGCTGGACTGGTCCACATCAGCTTTCAGCAAGTCCAGAGTTCACAGCAATTTGGAGCAGTTTGTAGCCCGCAGCTGTCTCCTGGATGGTGTCTGTCATGGTTCCATGTAGAAATCTGTTGGGCCAGATATAAACTAGGGACAGAAGTTAAGTTCTTAAAGGAAACTTAAAGGAAATCTTGCATTTGAAACTTCCAGGCCCATAGTCCTGGTAATTGGGGGAGGAGAGAAGTCACAAGACCAGGGAGAGAAAGAGAGAGAGAGAGAGAGAGAGAGAGAGAGAGAGAGAGATCTTATTCTCAACAATAGGCATAGGCAGGTGGGGAAACTGAGGCTGTTGACCTGTGAAAGGTAGAGCCAAGTCTTACAACCCCCTCAACTTCTTTAAACTTGCAAGAATTTTTTAGTTTACAAAAAGAAATAGAGCTTTTAGGTATATTACCACTACCACTGTTTGTAATCTGTACTGAAATCCACATTGTAGAAAAAGCAGCTAACAGGTGTCTGTAAAACAGCTGGAGTGGACTCATGCCTTCAAGTCATAGCAAAGGCTATGGCTTTGGGTTTAAAAGTATGAGCATTCTTTTCTCTGTCCAGAGGGCTGGATATATAGATAGAACACAGATGTTTTTAGACCAATGAGAAGCATCTTTGAGTTTATACTCAGAAGACAACCAAAGGAAATTTGAACTTTTGAGCATTTGACTATGATGTAGTCAGTGCTCTACCAGGGTTAGATTAATAGCTTATCAGAACTCCATTGATTATTGTTAAAACTCTGAACTTTTGAAATCTCAGTATAACAATATCATGAGGGGGGAAGAAATATGAAACATTTTTATTACCTTAAATCATTTTCTTATACCTTTACAGCTTGCATTTACATACCTTAAAACACTTTCTTAGACCCTCAAAACTTACATAAACTTAAAAACCTTCTCATACAATCATTTACTGTGAGACACAGGTGGTTGATTATTGAGAGCAATAATTGCAAAGCAAGTTCCTTTAAATAAAGGAGTACTAAAAAGTTACACCTGAAACCTGTTTACCCTTTAATATGAAACCTATTAGCAAGGCAAATCTGTCTATCTTTCTCAGCAAGAGACCTAGTCATTCTAGAAAAAGCAAGCCCTGATTTTTACATATAAAATGAACTAACAAAGTAGCTGCAGCCTTGGTGAAGGAGCTGGGTGCCTTCCACTGCCAAACTGACAAAGCTACAGTTAGCCATCAATACCATCAGAGATCTGAGAAGAATAAATTATAGCAGGAAAAAACCAAGCAACCAACCAAAAAAACCAACAACAACAAAAAAACAAATGGACTTTGTATCAATTAAAATGATAGAGACTTACCAGCTACATGGATGATTACCCTAATGGGTTCCTGTGGTCTTGATAGCTTGGTTGGGGGCAGAGGTCATAGGTTTTCATCTGCTATCCAAGACAGCCTTGCATCTTCAGCTGCTATACAGGACATCATAGGCCTTCAGCTGCCAGACCCAGAAGGTCTGAGAGATTTTCCTGTGGATGAGGAACCTGGGCAAATTGGCCTACCTTGACTTAGGCAGAGTAGGGCAGTCAACCCAACAGTGTCCGCAGTTTGTCCAGAGCCCTAGCAACAGGCAAGGCATGGGACAGTTTTTCTCAGTAGTTAGTGTCACCACAATCCAGGTCTGTGCCCCAACTATCTTCTTTGGATTTCTCTTAATAAAAAGAAATTGGAGAGTGGAGTGTGATGGTGCACATCTATAATTCCAGTATTTAAGATGTGGAGACAGGAAGATCAAAAGGTCAGGGTCATCCTGGGCTACACAGCTTATTAGAGAGCAGCAGGGGCTATATCAGATCCTGCCCAACCCATCCCCAAAGAGGAGAGGTCGAGGAATTGGGCTGAGAATTGTGGCTGGTAGCCGGGTGTTGGTGGCGCACGCCTTTAATCCCAGCACTCGGGAGGCAGAGCCAGGCGGATCTGTGAGTTCGAGGCCAGCCTGGGCTACCAAGTGAGCTCCAGGAAAGGCACAAAGCTACACAGAGAAACCCTGTCTCGAAAAACCAAAAAAAAAAAAAAAAAAAAGAATTGTGGGTGGTGGTAAAACAATTGGCCTCTCAATGTAAACTTTAATCCTTTACTACACGACACCACCAACACCAAAATCTATTGAGTTTGGTGGTACAAGCCTGTAATCCCAGCCATTGGGAGGTAGAGGTAGGAGGATCAGAAATTCATGGCTAGCCTCAGCTGAACAGTGAGTTTGAGGTTAGCCTGGACTACATGAGGAGCTGTCTTAAAAGAAAAAAAAAAACTACAATAAAAAGCCATTCTTTTCATGTTTAAAAGTGGAAGTTGGCCAGCATGGTGCTGTTCACCTTTAATCCCAGCACTCAGGAGTCAGAGGCAAGGAGATTTCTGTAGTGGGTATTCGCTCTGCCCATGACCTTGGACTCTCTGGCCTGATAGAGACAGTGCTGCCTGCCTACATGACCTCTTAAAAGGGAAGAGGGAGGGGGTCACGAGCTCTCTTGGATGTGGAAAGCTTCCTGATGCGTGGTTCGGTGAACTAGTCTGGAGCTTTCCCCATCTTTCCCTGGGAGATGAAGAGGCAACAGATCCCTTCATTTTGTATTTGTGAGTGTGTGATCCCCATTTCAACCCTTAATAAATAAGTCTTCTTCCCAGACATCTGTGGATTTCTCGCATTAGATTTCTGTGAGTTTGAGGCCAGCCTGGACTATGTAGCAAGTTCATAGTGAGACCTTGTCTCAAACAAATAAACAAATAAAATAAAAGTGGAAGTCATTTGGTCCTAAGGAAGCCAATAAAAGCCACTAGAACTATTAAATGAGTCCAGCAAAGTTGAGCTGTGTAAGATCAATATACAACAATCAATTTCAAAACACCACTTGCCCCAAAAAAGCAGGTTACAAGCCTGTAATCCTAGCACTCAAGAGGCAGAGGCAGAGGCAGGAGGATTAAGCACAAGCTTGAGGCCAACTTGGACTTCACAGCTGGATCCTGTGCGTGTGTCAAACACGGAAAAAAATCAATTGCATTTCTACACAGTAGCAATGAACAAGCTGAAAATTAAATTATAAGATAGTTCCATTTAATAATAAATTCCAAAGTAATAAAATTATGCAACAATAAATTAAACAGATGAAAGACAAGCATGGCGACTCATTTCTGTAATCCTACACTTAAGGAATGAAGACAGGAGACTTGCCCATGTCTCAGAAACACACACACACACACACACACACACACACACACACACACACACATACACCAACCACCAAAAAAGTGCAAAATTTCTGAAAAATATAAAACATTGCAAGGACTTAAAAACCTGAATAAGTTTGGAAATCATCCCAGTAGCTGGAGAAGTCACTCAGGGTAGGGCACTTGTCTATTATTCGCAAACCTTAGATTCTAATCACAAAACCACAAGAAAGAAAAGTAGAGAGAGAAAAATCCCACATTCCTGAAACAGAAAAGAATGCATAGAGGCTGAAAACAGATTGATTGGGGAGTAGGATGTGGAAAGGCATAGATGCTTTTTGCAGTTGGTGGGACACTTAGAGTCATACAGTTTTGCGCTGTTACAATTGGTTTTTAACTTGGCTGTGATCTTGGCAAATATGGGACTTGTAACAGAGAAATTTCTAAATTTTCTTGCAATAGTAGACCTGTGTTGTGTGAAGCTGGGCCTGGTGGTACAGACCTGGATTTCTAGCTACAGAGAAGGCTGAATCAGGAAGGTCAAGAGTTCAAGGCCAACCTAAGCAACATAGTAATTTTGTCTCAAAATTAAAAGTAAAAAGAGTAGCTGGAGTTCAGTGGTAGCATACTTGCTTGGCACTCTGAGGCCCGAAGGTCAATGCCAGCACTGCCAAAGCAATTATGCAGATACGCTAACAACCACTGCACAGTGAGCTGTAAGTGGGTGCAGTGTACAGTACAGGAATATCCTTTGGTAGAGGCCAGAGAATCCAAAGTTCAAAGTCATCCCCAGCTACATAGTGAATTGGGGGCCAACTTGGGTTACCTGGGACTCTGGGTTTTTTTTTTTTCTTCTTAAATAAAAATTATTGAAAAAAAGACCAAAGGGTGTGGATCAGTGAGTAAAGTGCTTGCCAAATATACATGATGACCTGAGTTTGGATCCCCAGTACCTATGGAAAAAGCGAGTGGAGCATCCTTACCTGTAACCGCGGTTGGGGAGACAGAGACAAGAGGTTCCCTAAGGCTCACTGGCCAGTCAGTGTAACTGGTGAGCTCAGTGAGAGACCCTGTCTCAAATGTAAGAGCAACAGAGGAAGATGCCTAGTATCAAACTCACATGCACATAGCAAGCAAGTATGTGTATTTGCACACACATACACACACACACACACACACACAATGATAAAGTAAGTCCACCCCCCCCCCTTTTTCAGAGGGAACTGGATACAAGTGAAGCTGGGTTGTTCTTCAGGCTTTCCTGAGTTTTGCTTGTTTTCCTTCCTCTATCTCATTTTTCATTTTGTTTCAAGTTTTGATTTTTCTTTTCTTTTCCTTTATTTTCTTTTTGTCTTTCCCCCTTTCTTTCTTTCTTTTTTCCAGATAAGTTTTTACTATGCTGTCCAGGCCGGTCTAGAACCATCAATTTTCCTGCCTCAGCCTCCTCAGAGCTGGGATTATAAGTGTGCACCACCACACCTGACTGGATTTTCTTTGTTTTATTTCATAATCAACCAAGTATAGCTTAATTGCAATTGTGTGTGCGTGTGCGTGTGCGTGTGTGTGTGTGTGTGTGTGTGTGTGTGTGTGTGGTGTGTGCCTGTGTGTTGACACACTGTGTATATATGCTCACATGTGTACATGTGGAGAGTCTTCCTGGGTCACTCTCCATCTTGCTGAGACCTGGCCTCCCAGTTGAACCCAGAGCTTACCAATGCACAGTAATCTAGCACACTAATATGGGGGTCACTGTCTCAGCTTTCTGAGTGCTGGAATTACATGTAAACTACAGCATAGCATTCTTCTCCTCCAACACTGGCCAATCCTGACTGTCCACTTGAGGGGATTATAAGTCACTGAAGTGATATGCTTCTGGGTATGCCTTTGAGAGTGCTTCCATAGAGGATTAACTGAGATGGGAAAACCTACCCTGCATGTGGGTGGCACTGTTCCATGGGCCAGAGGCCCAGGCTGACTAAAAGGAAAGAGGGCACCAGCATGCACCTCTCTGCTTCCTGACCATGGGTAAAGTGTGACCAGCAGCCCCAGCTCCTGCTCCCATGGCTTCCCCACTACAGTGAACCATAGCCTTGAACTGTGAGCCGGATGAGTCCCTCCCTGAGTTGCCTTCATCAGGGATTTTGTCACAGCTGTGACAAAATATACCACCTCTAGTTCCTTGCACATTTTTCTGTAAGGCAAATGAAGGAGCACCATATAAAGTAATTTCCTATGTAAAAACAGCCAGTGTTTCAAACAACAGACTATTCTTCACTAAAAAGAAGCAAGCTATGCAGTGTCAAAACACTGAGGATCCCCTGCCCAACTGTGGTGCTTTGAATAGGAATGGCCCCCGTAGGCTCATATGTCTGAATGCTTGGTCATTAGGGAGTGGAGATCCTTGACAGGGATTAGTAGGTGTGGCCTAGTTGCATTAGGTTGTGGCCTTATTGGAGGAAGTGTGTCATTGGGAGTGGGCTTTGGGGTTTTAAAAGCTCAAGTCAATCTCAGTGTCTCTCTTCCTGCTGCCTGCCTATCCAGATGTAGGACTCTCAGTTCCTTCTCCAGCACCACGTCTGCCTGCCTGCAGCCAAGCTTTCTTGAAAAGAAAAGAAAAAGACAATTACTAGTTTTAAATACTTTACATTGGATTGGATTGTTTTATATTGTATACAAATTATATATATTGAAATTGATATTGTTAGAAAATACCATATGTATATTTCTAATTGTACTTATACCATTCATTTAACAATGTAATGCAATTTTCTAATCCTTGAATGTTATTATTACCAACTATTAGGATATAAAGAAATGAAAGTTAGTAGTTAGACATTATAATAGAACTTGTAGTCATATTAGGTATATTTTCAAAATTGAGCAGATATATTTTAGATAGACAGGTCATCTTCAAACCCTTCAGAGATCTACAGAATATGGCATTTAAAATGTTTTAATAACTTAGAAAATTTTTCTTTTTTGTTATGACTATGAGACATGTCGGCTCCTGGCAGTACTAATCTACTTCAGAGAGAATATGGGCATTGAAGAAACTGCATATGGAGTTAACTTTCATTGTGGTAAAAGTTAGCCACTGGACAACAAATTATCCTCGAATCAACTGCTGACAACAGGACAAAATGGACAGACAGGACACGAAACAAAGGACTACTGATTCTTGCCAAAACAAGTGTGGTTATGGCTTTATCAAAAGGCATCTTCTGAGGCCAAGACAATATGGCACCATCCCTGAAGTGGCCTTTGCAATCCGGAAAAGGTACAGTACCCTTTTCTTCGAAGGCAGATGAACAGGCAGTGGGTTGATGGCTTCTGATGTGCAATGGAACAGCAGCTGAAACAGTTATTCTTGAAGAGTAACTAAGCTCATGCCTCTCAATAGTAGACTGGCATTTAATAGAGGGATGTGGAGAAGAACAGGATGCTGAGATGAAGCCACACATACACAGCCAAGAAGAATGGACAGCTGAATTAAAAAACCATCAACAATTTCCAGAATTTAAAATCCTGAATCACGACATGACACTAGTGGAATTCAGGTGTTTCTGGTACATGGACTGCTTTCACCCAAGGTGAGGTTGAACTGTTGACCTTATGTACATCCTACTTCACAAATGAGTCTGTCAGATATGCTAAGCCTATAGGCTGAAGATGATGCCCCAACACTGCAGAGAAACCTCAGGTGACTGTCCAGGGGGCTGACTGTTTCTGTCAACTCACAATTTTTTTTTGGAAGCTGCTTGCATGCACTTCCTGTTTTTATTTTTCTTAGGTAATATTATTTCCTTCTTGGGTCTCTGAGGGAGTTGAAGTTTAGTTAGTTATAGTCGAAGTTTAATTAGTTATAGCTGAAGGTTAATTAGTTATAGTTGAAGATTAGTTAGGATAGAAAGGAATTAGGTACATTTTGGACTTAACCAAAATAGGATAGATAATGGAATTATTTTCTCTGAATTTGTCAAATACAAATGGATTAGACATTGTTTAGGTATTTATTACTTGTATATATTGTATATAGTTATTGTACTTTTGTATATAGTTTTTCTTATATTAGTTACAACTTTCCTTTTTTTTCTCTTTTTATTAAAATAGAAAAGGGGAAATATAGTGGTATTCTATTTGTACTGAAATGTGATTTTATTTGTCTGTTAATAAATAAAGTTGCCTAGGGGTCAGAGCTATTAGCAAGCCATAGCGAGAGCCGGGTGTGGTGGTGCACGCCGGTAGGAGCACGCCTTTAATCCCAGCACTTGGTAGGCAGAGCTAGGTAGATCTTTGTGTGTTCAAGGATACAGCCGCATTGGAGACACACGCTCCAATGTGTGTCTGGAGGTCTGTACAGACAGGCAGTGACGAGGCAGTCACGTGGTTGGGTTTACGACCAATGAGAAGGCAGAACAGGAAGTCTTTATAAGACAAACACACAGGAAGTAGCTCCTTTTTCGGAGAGGTCTCTTGGCGGAAGAGGCTAGCTGGCAGCAGGCGGGTAAGGCTCTTAGCTCTGACCTCTTGGGCTTTTATCTTTACATTGGCTCTGTGTTTCTTATTTAATAAGATGGTTGGTTACTTCTACAGAAGCCCTTATAAAAATAATGAATATATATATATATATATAATGTCTAAGAGCTGATGGTGTGGAATACTTGCCTAACATTCACAAAGCCCTGGGTTTAATCCCCGATACCACCATGAACAAACAAACAACCCCCTCCAATAAAAGGGATCCAATCAACTTAGAGAGAAAAGGGCTATTAGATGCATAGCATCGGAGGTGCTGGTCTCTTGGCTCCTTGTCTTTGGACCCGGGGCGTGGCGGGGCAGCACATGGAGGAGGGCGTGGTGGAGGGGGATGCTCTCCTCATGGCATCTGGGAAGCAAAGAGAAGTCACCGGTCCCCAAGTGCCCCTCCGGGCTCAGCTCAAATGACCTAGTGTTCTCCACTTGTCCCCGTATCCGAAGCGGGTCATAGCCCCCAGCAGCACCACAGGCTGGAGAACAAACTTGTAACTCGCCAGTCTTTAGAGCATCCGAGTCATAGCGGCGCAGCTGAGCAGAAGCCTCCCACACTCGATGGCTCCTCTTAGTAATTTTCCATTCTCCTCCCCCTACCCCGAGCTTTGGCTGTAAATCCCCGAGCTCTCTGTTTCACTGGGAGTTGAGCCCACTCTCTTCCTTATTGCAATAGTCTTAAAGAACGATCCCATATTTGGGACTGGGGAGATGCCTCATCAGTTGAAGCGCTTGTAGCAGTGTAAGGGCTAGAGTTCTGACCCCCCAAAATCCACATAAATGCCGGTTGGGCCTGGCTGTCCGCCTGGAGTTCCAGTCTTGGAAGGCAGAGAAGGGGATCCCCGGAGCAAGCTGGCAAGCCAGAACTCTGGGTTTAGTTGAGAGTGCCTATCTCAGTGAATAATGTGAAGGGTGATTGCAGACATCAACCACGCCCGCACACATGCAACAACATGCTTACACACATGCACTCCCCTGCCCCCCACATACATGAAAAATGTAAAAAGAAAAATAAGTTTTCCTTATTCACCTGAAATCCAAATACCTAAGAGGCTGAGGCAGGACTCTGAGTGTGAACTCAGCCTGAGTTGCTTGAGAGATCCTGGCGCGCGCGCACACACACACACACACACACACACACACACACACACACACTTTCTCTCTTTCTCTCTCTTTCATATATGTGTGTGTGTGTGTGTGTGTGTGTGTGCCATAGATGTATGTATGTATACCTCTTAGATATCAGAATAACGTTCCTTTCACATGGCTAAGAAGGAAGTAGGAAGTGGCTGCTTGTGTCCCTGGTTCTGTTCATTCCAGTGACTGACCACCAGCAATGTGACTTTTGGAGGGAAAGTCGCCTGTTTCTTTATTTAGTAAGTGAGCACGGGTCTCAAATTCTTGTCTTTCTACTCCGAGACCACAGGAGCACAATGTGTGGGGAAAGAGTATGTTTAGGAGGGCAGATGTGGTTATCCCCGCCCCCGGGAGGGGGGTTGGTAGCAAAGTAGGAAGTTCAAAGTGTTTACTTCTTCATTCTGAGTCAGAGATGAAGCACAGAGGTCGCAGCCTAGGGTGCTGGAGGGAGAAGAGGTGGGGGAGACTCGAGGCTGGGGGAAAGCCGTGTGCACGTGTGTGTGCACACCTGTGTGTGCAAGTACACTGCACATCATGTCCCGGGTTTACAGTATGCGGACATGGAGAGATTATTCCATCCTATTCAGCTCATTTCCATGCTTGGAAAAAGTTTTAACAACTCTTGCAAAGAGAAAGACAAGAAAAAAAATAAAAAATTGGATTGATTCCTGTACAAACACATCAGGTATAGATATGTCAATGTTACTTTCCTAATTCACCATCGAAATGCTGTTCAGTAATGCAGATCAGTCAATTAAACGAAGCAGTGTGTACCAGATGCAAATATTGACACTGATTTCAGTCTCTACAAAGTCTGGGGACTCAGTGCTCACAGCTAAGGAGGATTGATCTGCTGTGCAAGCAAATTAAACTGTGTACTGCTCATTAACCTTCTTCTCTGGGAGGCGTCTCAGCCTATGTTTGCCTCACACAATCTCCATTATCAGTGAAGAGGGGTTTCCGTTGCCTTCTTTGAAGCAGGGTCTCATGTAGCCCAGGCTGGCCTTGAACTTGCCAGGTAGCTGAGGACAGCCTTGGACTCTTGATCCTCCTGCCTCCTGCGTGTACCACCATGCCTGGTTTTATGCAGTGTTGCGATTGAAATCCAGCATGATGGATCAGCCCTCTACAGACTGAGCTACAGCCCGGGTCTCCAAAGAGGTAAGACGCTGTTGCGGCTGCTCCAGAGGGAAGCTACAGTGTTAGTACAAAAGACTCCTGAGCCATCCTCATTGACAAGGCCATTCAACCATAAACTGCAAGGGTCATGGGACATATGATCTCCACAGCTAAAGAAATTAAATTGCTTCCAAATATGAAATACTATGTGTAGAGGAAAGTGAATCAAAAGGCTCACACATTACACAGTTCGCATTATTGCTTGAAAGCGTTGGGTCTAGAGTTCAGAATAAGACTGGGGTAGAAAACTTAGGATCATTTGCCCTATGTGGCAAAATAACAAAATAAAATAAATACAAATCAGAATAAATATATGAACTAAAACTTAATGTATGCATGTACAGATGGATGAACATATGCATGGATAGATGGATTTAATGTGATGCTAAAACAGAATCCAGGTGCTCATGCATGCTAGGCAAGTGCTCTTTCACATTTTGGTGAGTGTCACTTCCTTTTGACCCAGAGACTGAGAGAGAGATCCCAACTGTCAAGGAAAAGGAAGAAAAAGAGAAGAAGGGGCAGATACGGAAGAGGCACAGCTTTCATTTTGAAACCACAGTCCTCATGGGGCGGGGGAGGAGAGAGGCAGAGCTATAAATACCAGACTGGTTGAAACAGAGCAAAGTACGGTCAAACATCCAGATGTTTCTCTCCCGGACAAAGACCCTCTTGCAGTTACTCAGAAAAGATTTCTAGGTGACTGGTTTTTCTTGCCAAGCATGGATGTGAGCTCCCAAAATCTGGATCAATGTTTAGCTTTTATAGCCCCAAGTTGTTTGGGTTATTGGGACTCAAAACCAGGTCTTTGTGCTTGCTAGACATATACTCTGCCACCGAGCTGTATCTCGAGCTTCTCTCCATCTCCCAGATCCTGGCCTCAGAAATGTGCAGGACAGCTACTGGAACATAAGTAAGGCGCACAATTTACAGCTGGTACAGTTTGTGGCTCAACAGTTTTCTTTCTATTAAATCTCCCACCCCCGTGTGTGTGTGTGTGTGTGTGTGTGTGTGTGTGTGTGTGTGTGTGTGTGTGAGAGAGAGAGAGAGAGAGAGAGAGAGAGAGAGAGAGAGAGAGGTGCTTTCTAAGTTTGGGCATGCATGTGGTATAGGTCAGAGGAGCATGAACCAGCTGGTTATGTTGTGTCAGCAGTCAGCATTCAGAAAGCAGAGAACAGACAGGAAACAGGCCCAGGTTAGCAAATCTCAAAGCCCAAATCACTAACCCACTTCCTCCAGTGAAGCTCCAGCCTTGGAAGGTTCCATAACCTTCCCAAACCCTGGGGACTAAGTATTCAAACATATGAACCTGTGGGGGACATTCAAACTACAATAGAAGGTTCCAGAAGGGCTGGCTCCCAGGCATCTGAAATCCTCCTTGGGCCTGTCTTCTTTTGCTGCCTTTTAAAGAGCAACCCTGTCTTTGGAGTTGCTGTTCTGGTTGGGCATGAATTCTAACCATCCCAAGCCTGAAGAGACGGTTCATTGGTTAATGTTACTGCTCGTCTAGAGGTGCCCAGTTCAGTTCCCAGCAGCCATGTTGGACATCTCACAGTGGCCTTTAACTCCAGGATCCTATACCCTCTTCTGGTCTCTGAGGGCACCTGCACTCATATGCACATACACACACAGAGAAACACACACTTAAATGTAACTAACTAACTAACTAATCTAGTATACCTTCATCTATCCATCATCTATCTAAATAAATAAATACATTGTAAGTACCCTGAGGATAGTTTGAGAATTTTACAAGTGATTGACAGCAGTGCTCTGCTAAGATGTTTTTGAAGTGCTGCTGGGAAAACCCAAGGTACAGATATGGGATAACGGGCATGCATCTAGATGTAGACACCAGCACACTCAATGGTGACAGAGACACCCAAGAGAAGTTAGGAAAAACTGGGTAAGGTGCTGCACACCTTTCATCCCAAATCTTGGAGACAAACGCAAGCAGATCTCTATGGGTTTGAGGCCGGCCTGGTCTACACAGGGAGTTCCAGGACAGCCAGGACTACACAGTAAGACTCTGTCTAAAAGAATGAAAGTTAGGATAAAATGTTTGATAGAGGTCCTCAGCTCAGCACCATGGTTACGGCCTCTGCTTTACTCTTGCTTCCTTGGGTCCCACATGGCTACTGAAGCTATGGCTGTCTGGCCACCTGCAGAAGACACGGGAAGGAGCTGTTGTTTGGTTTGGCTGGTTGGCTTTTGTTGTTTTGTTTTGTTTTGTTTTGTTTTGTTTTGTTTTGAGACAGGGTCTTATAGGGCCCAGGCTAGCTTCAAACTTGCAGTGTAGCCCAAGATGACCTTGAACTTCTTGCTCCTGTCTCCACTTCTAGAATTGCAGGAGTGCACCAAGGCTTGTTTATGCCACAAGCACCCTACTAACTGAGTTACACCCCGTTACACAGTTTCAAAGTTTATATGTATCTGTCTTTTTGCAATGTTAGAGACTGAAGCCAGGGCCTTGTGCATGCTAAGCGAGTTTTCTACTACTGAGCTATAATTCCCAGGGCCATAACCCCATTTTGTTTTAAATTAAACGATTATAAAACACATGTAATATGAATGGAACCACTGTCATCATTGTTGACATATAGTTCGGTGGTATCTCCATCTTGCAGTGTAAAGGAAGGAAGAGAGAAGTCTTTTCCCTCAGCCTTTGTAGGTTTTTCACCTGGGGCCTTGCAAATTAATCTGACAAAAGACTGATTAACAGTAGAAAAACAAGTATATTAACACATGCAGTGTGCACACCCATTGGGAGTGTGTAAGAACTCAGAGAGTGATTTGAAATCAGGTCTATATGTTGTCTTATCAAAGATAAATTAGTGAGGAAGTGAGAAGGGGTGGGGGGGTGCTTCTGCTGTCACAGGTGTTATGGGAGGGCAGATAAGAAGCAGAAACTAACAGCACATGAGGGTTGTTTTCATGAGGTCCCACATTCCCTGCAGTACTGTCACCTGCTGAGGTCTCAAAAGAGAGAGGTTTCAGGCAAATAAAGGCTAACTGTTTGGCACGGGCTGTCACCAATGTCTTCAGCTCAAAATAAGAATTATGCCAGAGATATATTTTGGGGTGTCATAGTCTAATCCCCCCAAAATAAATGCTATCCTTATTAAATACTAACTGCTCGTTTATCCCGGCTTTATCTTATGGTGAAAAATCTGACTAGCATGTCAGAGAGTTTTAAACCTACCTGTTCCCCAAGTTCTCATGGGTTCTCTTTTCCTCCCTGTCCATTTATTAGTACTCTCTCTCTCTCTGTGCCTCTTGATTTTTTGTGTATGGTGATCCTTGGTTGCTTGTTAAAAGTGGGCTCAGGAGTCTATGGAGTTGTTTTGTAAGAAGGTCACCCCCCATCATTGCAGAGTGGGTTTTGATTAGGGGCTCAGGGAACCACACATTAACTGGCAGATGCCACCATAGGGTGTGTTCCCCGGGAGCCCACAAATGAAGAGATATTTCCCTGACCAAAACACCTGAATTTGTAGCCCCGATTTTGCCTGTTACTCAATGTCTGTCTTAAAAAAACTGTGATGTGTGTGTGACTGTGGCCTCACACGTGTGACGGTCAGAGGACAAGGTGTGGGAGTTGGTCCTCTCCTTTTACTGTCAGTTCCAGGAATTGAACTCAGATCGTCAGACTTGAGGGCAAGTACTGTTGCTGGCTGGGCATCTTGCCAGCCCATACTCAATGGTTTCAGAGAAGGACTGTCTGGCCAGGAGTAATGGCAAACTCCTGTTATCCAGCATACAGGAGACTGAGGCAGGAGGACAGTGAGTCCAAGCCAGTCTGGATTAAAGATCAAGTCCCAGGCAACCCAGGTGACATGCCAAAGCCCTAGGGACTACACCTCCTTTTTCTTTTTTTTTTTTTTTTTTGGTTTTTCAAGACAAGGTTTCTCTGTGTAGCTTTGCGCCTTTACCTGGGACTCACTTGGTAGCCCAGGCTGGCCTCGAACTCACAGAGATCCACCTGGCTCTGCCTCCCGAGTGCTGGGATTAAAGGCATGCGCCACCACCGCCCGGCAACTTCTCCTTTCTTCATGGAAGTAAGACAAGCCATCGGAGAGACTCAGCCACAGCAAGTGACTCTCCTACTTAGCCCCAGTTCCTGTTCTCCTGTACCCTGCATCCTGCCTCTCACTCTGAGATCACCTCACTAAACCTCGAGTCATGAACCCCATACTGGTGTAGTCAACCACAGACCCACATATGAAGGTGATCTCGTGAGATTACAATGGAGCTGAAAATTCCCACTGCCCAGAGATCTGGAGCACCTGAGTTTGTGTAAGCACACTGTGGGATCGTAGAATAATGAATCAACCAATGACGCTCCTCAGACCATGCCCCATCACTAAGTGGTACCCCAGCTGTCAGTCATAGCATCTCTGTATCAGGTGAGCACTCCTTGCAGTTCCTCAGTTTCCCACATGCTCACCCTTCCTCTGTGTCCTGACACCTCATTCTTGCTTCAATACTATAGAGACAAAGAGGCAAGAATAAAAGGGCCTAAAAGCAAAATTCCTTACTGTCTCCTGCCAACCTTTCACTGCTCAGAGCCTGACCCCGTGACTTGGAAAGCCTGACTCCTAATGGCCCCTGATGCCTCACCCCGAACGGCACCGTCAAGGAGGACAAGTGGCCATTATAAAGATTTACTTCCTCAAGATATCGAGTGCCCCTCTTGAACTCTCCTCGCCATCCAGCCTCACTCAGATGGTCCAGAGGTCAGGCTGGGTTACTTTTCTTAACTGCTGTGAAAGGATCCATTCCTCCCCGCCCCCACCTCTCAGAAGTCACCCACTGTGTTTTCAGTCACGGTGTGTACTCAATATTAATTAAAGCTTTTATGTCAATTCTGGCTTGGTAAGCATTTTTACCCCCATGCCGTGGGCTTGTTGCTCCTGTTGTGACTTAGAACTCTCAGTCTTGTGTTTGAAGCCTCAGGAAGGCAGGAGATGGGGAGGTGCTCTTTTCTGTCCTCAATTAGAATTCTTTTTCTTTTTAAATCTGTGTGTGTGTGTGTGTGTGTGTGTGTGTGTGTGTATGTGTGTGTGTGCATGTGTGTGTGTATGTGTGTGCCTGAACATGTGGGTGCCTGACTGTGTGTGTGTGTGTGTGTGTGTGTGTGTGTGTGTGTGTGTGCACGTGCATGCCGGAGTCTGGGGATTCTCCTGTCTCCCTCTCCTCTCACCCAGGAGCCTGGGGTATAGATATGCACTACTGTGTCTGGCTTTGTGTAGGTTCCTGGCCTTGAACTCAGGTCCTTACGCTCGTGTGGCAAGTGCTTTACCCACTGAGCCATCATCCCAGCCCACAAATCAGAACTTTTCATATCCTTTTAAACCATCCTACAGTTTGCCATACTATGAGGATATCAGGGTTTATTTAGCGGTTCAGTGTGTGCTCTTGCACATGTGTACATGTATATGCCTGTGTGTATATGAATATGTAGGCATGTGCACGTGCAGGCCAGAGGTTGATATCAGTTGATGTCTTCCTCAGTAGCTTTAGACCCTGAATCTGGAGCTCACTGGCTGGACAGCCAACTCCAGGGATTCACGTGTCCCTGCCTGAGATTACAGCCACTATGCCTGGCTTTTTACGTGGGTGCTGTGGATATGAACTCAGGTCCCCATGCCTGTGCAGCAAGCACTTGGGCAGCTGGGCCGTCTTCCTAGCCCCTTAGCTTCCTTTTAGATAAGTATTCAGGTTTCATTCACGTGGACAATGGTGCTGGGGCTGGAGCTCAGGGTCCTGCTAATGCTAAGGCACCCCATCAACTGAAACAGGCATTAGAAGCTGTGTTTGCTAAAAACCATGGACTCCTCACTTGGGTCAACAAGGGATCTAAAGCAGACAAGGGCTTGTAACTATGGTTCATTTCGTGTCTGCATTTTGGCCGAGGACACAGAAACAAACAATATACCCTCAGAAATTAAATTCCAAGAAGAAAGCCAGCCCTAAGATGGAATCTAGAAGATTGACTGATTAGGATGTAGTGATTGTGGAGAGTTGGAATGTTGCAGATCCAGTTCTTGGGCTATCTTAAATATCCTTAACAGCTATTTCTTATCTACCTCTGTGTCTGACTTGGTATCCTTGTGACTATCAAATAAAACCTTTCTGAATGTGGTGTCCTAACAGACAACCAGCCCTAAAGTTAGGAATATCATGGGATAGCATCTGAGGCCTCTAGCCAGAGATTTCCCTGATTTGCTTTAATCTGCTGACTTGTCTCCACCAATATACATGGAAAACACCTTCAATATGGATCCTGTTACACACTGAAATGTCTTCATTACTGATCTTTACATTGCTTTGTACCATCACTGTAAAATTCTCACTAACCACTTTCCTCATTGGAACATGTATTTGGGTCAACTTGAATTCATGCTCCTGGGCCATGATCATTGGTATTAGCTCAGGGATAAACTCTGTCTCGTTCTCTTTGAGGTGAGAGCTGTACTTGGCAGGGATAGGATATGTACACATGCACATGTCAACACTGTGTTTGCAATAATTTTCAGTGTTTAGCCCTTTTAATTAGTTTAAATGACGTTCACTGTTTTAATGCATGTTTCTCTCCTGGCAGTTAAGGCGAGCCCAACCTTTCCTTTCCCTTTTGGCCTTTTGCAGTTTTTCTTATCTGAGCTGTTTCCTCACATCCTGGGGCATCTATTCCCATCAGGCTGTACTTTTCTGTTGCTGTTAAGCTTTACTTTGTGTTTAATTATATATGTGTAGTGAGATATGTGCATGTGAGTGCGGTGCCTGTGGAGGACAGAAGGGAGAATCAGATTCCCTGGAACTGGGGTTACAGAGGGCTGTGAGCAGCCATGTGGGTGTTGAGAATCAACCCAGGTCCTCTGTAAGAGCAATCCATGTCCTTAAAAACTGATCTATCCCTCCAGCCCCTGTAACTTACTTTTAAATTGATATATTTTAGGACTTTGATCAACACAATTTTTAAAAAGATTTATTTTTATTTTTTATGTAAATATGTGTTGTGGGAGTTCGATCCCTTTAGCCAATGACAGTTGGGATGACTAGCCCTATGGGCGTGGTTGTCTCTGGATATGTGACTGGATAAGAACTGAGGAGAGGGGTCGAGCGCTCTCTTGGGTGGTCAGAGCAGGAACAGCGGTGGAGAAGCATGGTTTGTGGTTGGTCCTCATCCAAGGGTGGCAGAACAGTGGCAGCTGGATCAGCAACAGCAGCGTCTGCTTTGTTTTGTAATTGTGAGTGTGGTATTCTCATTGCACCCCTTAATAAATTATTGACCAGACTTTTATGGGTTATCACTTCATCTGGCGCTCAACTTGGCCTAACCCACATGGCCTTTAGGTCTCCCCCCACCCCACCCCAGCCTAAGTGCAGCCGTGTGTATGGGTGTGTGGGTGCCCAAGAGGCCAGAAGAGAGTGTCAGTGGGATCCCTTGGTTATGGAGTTATAGGCAGTTGTGAACCACCCAATATGGGTGCTGGGAATTGAACTCAGGTTCTCTGGATGAGCAGCCAGTGCTCTTAACCACTTAGCCATCTCTTCTGGTCCTCAATAAAAACTTCAAGGATACTAGGTGTATAGCTCAGTGGTGGCATGTGCTTAGCATGTACCAGGTCCTGGGTTTAATGTCCAGCACCAAACAAAAACAAAAACAAAACAAAACCAACCAAATGAACAAAATGCTATAAGGTTTTGTTTTGTTTCCATATGGACAGACCATTGTCTCAATACAGTTTTGACTCTCCATTTTTCTCTCCTTTTTAATATGTATTTCTTGGGATTCTATTGGTCCTGTTTTTCTAGAGGTCCCTGGAAAACACAGATGAAAATGCAGACAGTTCCCAGCTTATGGTGGTTTAAGGTACAATCTTTCAACTTTAAGATGGCAGAAGTGGTGTGCCCTATAATAGAAACTGGGCTTCTGATTTTGGGTTTTATTGGTGGCACAAAGATCACTAGGCTACCAGGAACGTTAAACATACAGGGGCCTCTTCTCAATGGAGGAGATAAAATACCTGTTTTCCTGACCAGAAGGCTGAAGGCTGAGAGTGAATTTTGTTAACCACCTGCTGTCTGTGGAGGCAGATCTCACCCACCTTTTGCTATAGAGGCAGACCTCACCCACTTTTTGCTATAGAGGCAGACCTCACCCAGATTCCTCAGAATGATTATCCCAGAATTCTTCCCTCCCTAAACTATTAACCATTCTTAGGGTAGATGTCACATGTACTTTACGGCCTGCTGACCTCCATGCTGTCGGTCAGAAACCACACTAGATTCTAGGCTTTTAGCCATAGAACCCACCCTCACAGTCACATGTACTCTGTGAAAGAGTCTCTATGTAGTCACACCTTAAGCTTTATTGTGCACCTAGAATTGGACTGATTGGACTGATTATTGCCTGGAAACCTTTCCCCTAACTGTACTGTGTTTTAAATATGCCAACAATGAGTTGCCTGGTATTAGACTCCTTGAAGTTTGATCCAAGTTGATGAAGTCAGTCTGCACTGGGTTTTTATTCTCTTTTCGAGAGGTTCGCTTCCCTGTATGACATCTGGAGGGACCCCCTCAGGATTTTGATCTACCTAGGTTAATTAATGATAGACTTATGGTGTTCTTCATGTGCTGGACAGTGAGTCAGTGCTCCAAGGCAGCCACGTGATCACAGAGGTTAACAGTGACCAATGTTCTACCTGCTCCATGTTGCTATGCTAGGATACGTGTTAGGCCTGGGAGACTCAATGAATTTTCAAAGAATGGTATTTACATCTCAGTGAAGATTTATTGGGGCAAAACTCTTTCGTAAGTGAAAGACTAGGTACTTATGGGGAAACTAAAAGACAATGAAGTTAGTGCTCTGTGTGAGCCAGAGAATGGCCTATGTTAGTCACATTTTTGGTTCTGAATGAGTTTATTAAATACATAGCAAGTTAAAATGAAAGAACAGATAACAAATAAGTAGACATATAGATGGAGAGATGAGTAGATGATAGGTAGGTAGGTAGGTAGCTGAAATGGGCTATGGAAGCCCCTTTAAGGCAGCTAGCTTGAGTTCTCCACTTAGAGTCCCAGGAAGAGCAGAGTGTCCC
>CABHPQ010174590.1:0-15729 GCA_902168405.1 Peromyscus aztecus
TACATCTTTGGATCCTTTTCTTCTTGTGGCAACCTCACCTTATACATTATGACAATCACTTGATCCTATTGCAGGCACACCAATCCTCCTCTCCTTCAAGCTCCTGAGGGCAGGGATGTCTAATTAAGGGTGATGATGCTGTAATCATTAATTCACTCTTATTGTCATAGTACTTTATAGACATGCCTCATTAAAATCCTTTATACCAACTCTGTTGCCACAAATAAGTAAGCTAGGACTGGCCAGATGGTTCAGCTGTTAAGGCACCTGCTACCAAGCCTGAGGTCATCCCTGGACACGAGTTAGAAGAGAACAAACTTTCTAGAGTTGTCCCCTGACTTCCACACGTGCACTGTGGCACACGAAATAAAACAAATAGGAATGTAAAAACAAAACAGTAGGCTGAGGACCAGAGCCGCTTGTAGGAAGGCTTACAGATAATTTTAGCATGGCCAGGGTCTGAATGACATTTCTGTCTTCAAAGACCATATTCTATAGGCTCTCTGTGACCATCATCAGGGGCCCATGCTTAACTTGCAGGTTGGCCATGCATTTGCCATGTAAATGAAACCTAAAACTTTATTATTTATGTATTTGTTTTATTTGTTTTTCAAAACAGGGTTTCTCTGTGTAGCACTGGCAGTCCTGGAACTCACTTTGTAGACCAGGCTGGCCTAGGACTCACAGAGATCTGCCTACCTCTGCCTCCTGAGTGCTGGGATTAAAGGCGTGCACCACTATGCCTGGCCCTATTACTTATTTCTTATTTGAGCTAATAAACATTATTTACACTATTTATTTACAGCATTATAAATGTAAATATGAGCTTTCTAGAGAGTGCCATATTGATACCCAATGGCATTTCTATGGGTAATTAGCTTGTTATAAGTCATTCTCTTACATTAGCACTACTTCACTGATGCCTTAAGTCCCGTGTGTGTATGTGTGAGTGAGTGAGTGAGTGAATGTGTGTATTATATTATTATATGTGTATGTAACTGTGTGTATGTATATGTGTGTGAATGTGTGCATTATAGGTGTTTATGAATGTATTATAGGTTTATGTGAATGTGTGTATGTATGTGTGTGATGTGTATATGTATATGTGTGTAATGTGTGTGTGTAAATATGTGTGTGTCTGTGAATGTGTGTGTCTGTGTGTGTTTTAGAGTCCAACCTCAGTGTTATTTTCTCAGGAGATATCCACTTGTTTTTTGAGGCATGGCCTCCCACTGGGACCTGGGGCCCACTAAGTAGGCTAGACTGGCCAGCCAGCAAGCGCCTGTGTCACCCCACCCCGCCCCAGGGCTGAGATTGTAAGTGCACACCACCACACTTGTCTCTTCACGGGGGCTGGGCATCAATGTCAGCCCACGCTGGCGTGATGGGCATTCTATTGACTTTCTCTAGCCCGTCTTTGTTTTCTTGTGTGAATAAGTTTTCAGTAGAAGTTCTCCAGCTGCTAAGTCTCGTGAGTGTGCTAAATCCTTTGCTTACTCCTAACTCTGCACCAACTCTCCCTCTAACGTAAAGTTTGTACCAAGAAGACATCCTGGTGGCCATAGGTAGGAGGAAGTTTGCGTAGAAAAGACAAGAAGCCTAAAAATATTACCACCCTGGCATTCTTCTGCATGTCTAACCTCATCCAGGGGTGTCATGTCCCGCATCTCCTGGACCAGTCTTTGTGATCTCTGTGGTCAGGTGTGTTCTGTTGTCAGGTGGACACAGGAGCACAAGCTGTTGCTAACCTGTGGGTTTCATGTTCTGAGCTGGCTTAGGGCTCCAACTTCAAGTTGAGTTGAGGCAGGAATTTTTTGTTGTGGACCCGCCCAGTGACTTGCGATGGCGGCTTTGGTGGCTCATGGGTACAGGACTCTTGTCTATCAGCAGGATTTTCCAGCACATGAACAGAGAGACAGGTGGCTGCCTTGTCAGGCTGGTCCTTGGCATCAAGGGGGTTTCACTGGTACCTAACCAAGTGTCACCAGGTTTGGGACTAACCTCACTTGTATCTCCGTGGGAGATGTGATCATCAGGGTGGTGGGGCCATGGGCAGTTCACAGATGTCTAAGAACTCAGAAGGCCCATCAGCCTTGGCAGGACCAGGGGGAAAGCAGAGTGCTCGCTGTGACTTGTACTGAGGAATCTGTAGGTGAACCTGATGCCTCGTCTGATCCAGCTTCTCCGTCCTTCCCAAAGAACGTGAACCAATTAGCCTTTACACCATGTCTGAGTAAAACATTGGATTCATAAGAACATGCAGGCTATGCAAATGCTAGTTGAGAAGTTGTCGTAAAAAGAATTAGAATCAGGTTTAAGAGGATAGCTCACTGGTAGAGCACCTTCCTAGCATGTACAAGGTACTGGTGCCACAAAAACAAAAATTTAAAAGTGAGGGGGTTTTTTGTTTTTTGTTTTTTGTTTTAGCTCACATGTACTCACGAATAAATGCACTTTGTGAGCTGTGCTTGAACTGACCTTGATGCCACCCCAGCCAGAGTCGTGTGATATTTGAGGCCTTGCGTGGTCAGTTCATTTATGCCAACTTGGGCTATCAGAGGTTAAAAGGCCGTGGCTTCTCTATTCCCAGACCTAGCCTTGTACCAGCCTGAATGATGGCTTCCTTACCTGCATCTCCATGTCCAAGGTGATCCCTGGTCAGGACCTGTAGAAATATCAGGGCAGGGAAGTTCTGCAAATTTAATGTAGTCTAACCTTAGACCCAGGAAATACAAGTGATTCACTGAAGAACCCACTAGGAAAGCCGCACATGGCTCCGAGAGCCGAAGCTGACTTCAGAACACTTCAGGGCTCTCTCCCTCATCCCTCCCCAAGCTGCCCGCTTTAACGACCTCCTGTAAAGATAAACATAATGCTCACCAAAGTCTCTTAGGCTGTCCAAGCCATGATGCGGGCACACAACTCTGGGTGTTGAGAGGAGCCCACTGCAGAACATCTAATGGATATTAGTGTTTTTGTTCAAACCTTAATTTCGTAATATCTTCATGTGAGAACCCTTCTCTTTCCCAGACCATTATTTCTCTTTCTGTACCATCTTAAAGCTATCTGAGTCCTCACATGCTTCCTGGGAGAGTCCTAGTGATGGCCCAAGCATCCCTACCTGCCAGCCAATCAGCTTCTAAATGTTGTTTTTAAGAAGTCTTGTGGAGCTGGGCAGTGGTGACACATGCCTTTAATCCCAGCACTCTACAGGAGGTAGAGGCAGGTGGAACTATGTGAGTCTGAGGCCAACCTGGCCTACAGAGCGAGTTTCAGAACAGTCAGGGCTACATAGAGAAACCCTGTCTTGAAAAACAAAAATAAACAAAAAGTCTTGTGGAAGAACAGGAGGCTTGCTGTGAGGCTGTGTCTCCTGCTAAGGTCAGAAGCTACACCCATAAAGTCTCACCAACATGACTGCCCAAACATGAGCCAAACAAAGATGACCAATGGGTGTTCCAAAGTGGGCAGGGAAAAGCCCACACAGCCTCAACCTTAACAAGGAACTGTAGGCAGCCGAGAAGAGCCGGGAGCTGGAGAGGTGATCTTCCCCAGTGAAGAAAGAACACACCAATTGATCATCCAGTGCCAAATGATCAGCTCTGAAGACATACAAGTAACATTGTATGGACAGAACAGGTTATATTAGGAATATATATACACATACAAATATACTATTCGTGTAACAACAATTGATTTAAAAAGAAGCCATGAATTGATGGGGCAATTATTTGGGAGGGTTTGGAAGAAGAAAAGGTAAGGGAGAAATATTGTAATTAAATTATAATCTCAAAAAAATTTTAAACCTAAAAAAAAAAAAAAGTATTGTAGGATAGGTATTTAAAGTCATCCCAGGCAGAGCCATTGGCTAATTGGAGTCTTGCTGAATCCGAACTCACATCAGTTTGGACTATAATCCCAGCACTGGAGGGTAATGCAGAAGGAGTGTGAGTCTGAGGCCAGTTTGGCTTGCACAGGGAGACCATGTCTCAAAAAAATGTCATGTAGTGGCATCAGTTTTAATTTTCCATCAACAAATACAAAAGATTAAGTAGACATGGAACTAAGTCCCAGCAGACAACTGTCCCCTGTGTCTGGTGACCCGTCCATGTCAATCTGCCCAGCATCATCATGTAACTGTAGGATTGTTGCAACCTGACTTTCCGCCAGCCCGGCACACCAGCCCGGCACACCAGCATGCAGTGAGTTAAGAAATGATTTTACACAGACATGAAGGCTTTAGGCCAGTGTTAAATTTAACATTATGATTGATTATGAAGTAATTTCTATGAAATCTTGAAAATTCCAAGGTTTTTTTTTTTTTTTTTTTTTTTTGTGCTGCCACAGAACACAGGCCACAGTGACTAAGCAGAGACCTGCCACACATGCTGTGTCTGCCCTGGGCAGCTAGTGTAGTTCCTCATGCCTTGTATAAGTTTCCTAGGCTTGTCATGACAAATTACTGTGAATGTGGTGGCTAAAAATGGCAGCAATGTGGTCTGTCATAGTTCTGGAAGCTAGAAGTTTGGATTCAAAATTGTGATCCAAGTAGGTGCCTTCTGGAGACTCTCAGGAAAGTGCACTCTACTGCTGTCTCCCAGCCTTGGGTGTTGCATGCCATGGCTTGGAGACCGACAGTATAACCTTTGCCTCTGGCTTTCCCCAGGCCCAGCCTCCTCTCTGGGCTCTGGGGTTATTCCTCTTGTTTTGTCCCAGAAGGAGTTATTACATTTAGACTCTTCCCTGGCAAGGAGGGTCTTGGCTCCAGATCATTGCTGTGCCTCGCCTGCTAAGAAGGGTGGGCATCCTTAGGGGACAGGGTTCTACCCAGTGAACACCCTCTACCTAAAATCCCAGCGCTCTTTCCTTTTCAGGTTTCTGGTCCCCTGGGAGAGGAAAGGGGCCAGGGCTGCCTCTTATCCAAACAGGCAGCCTCGCTCTTTGAGGCAAAACCAAGCACTAGGCCTGACATCTGCTTTTAGTCATTTGCCAGGCTGAGATCAATCACTGAGAAGCACAGGCGGGAACCGCAAAGCTTCTAGGAATTGTTTCCCAGGTTCTGCAGAATGAGCTGCTAATGAGAGAATGTTTGCATATCCCATAGCTGACCAGAAAGGAAGCCGACCAAGGAAATGCTTTTTTATTAACCAGCACCAGCTTTTCTGAATTTCCAAGTTTTCCTTCCCAGCCTCTGGCAGCTGCTGGTGGCCTCACATATTCCTTGGCATGTGGCGACATAACTCTAACCTCAGCCTTCCTTTTACGCAGGATTCTCTCCTCTACCCCTCTCCTCTGACTCTTGTGAGGACGCTGGTCATCCCGGCTTCCCAGTTTAAGCTCGTCACAGCTAACCTCCATTAGCTCTGACTTCAAAGCAGGTCACATTGGGAGGGCCTAGGGTCAGGACCTAGTGCAGTTGGAACATCGGCAGAAACAGGGAACTTACACCAGGCTGCTGAGGGGACAGCTGCCATCAAGCAGGATTTCTCTCTCTGCTCTGATGGCGTCGGTCATTCATGCTCACAGCTGTCAGTCAGAGCTGTGAGCCCAAAGCCTCTCTATTTCACTGGAGCCAAACCCCACCCCTAGCTCATGTCAGAAATTCATGGGGAAGATTCCTTGAAATGCCATTTGCCCAGCACTGAACTGTTCACCATAGTCAGGAATAGACTGCAGAGGAGAGTGGCAGCTTCTGTTTCTCGGGCGGGAGAAGATGGACTCCTTCAAGAAGTAGGTGTGTCATACCACACGACATGCCATGGCGGGAGGGGGCGGTGGGGGGGCACTTGGGCGCTTGGCTTACCTTGTCTACTATGCATGAGGGTAGGACATTCTCACCTCTTCTAAAGCCCTTAATCCTAACTCACCTTTCACATGGCGTTGTGGGAGGAATCTCTTCCACCTCATGCTGCATGAACCAGACTAAGCCACTTTCTAGTTCTAGGGAAGTTTTCAGCAGTTTGATTTCTCTGATAGGTTGGCACATTTACATCCATACAGAGGCAAGTGATAATCTGCAGTCCCTCTGATGCCATGTCTGACAGACCTCAGTGGCAGGGATGATGGACAGACCTCAGTGGCAGGGATGATGGACAGACCTCAATGGCAGGGATGATGGACAGACCTCAGTAGCAGGGGTAATGGACAGACCTCAGTGGCAGGGTGATGGACAGACCTTTTTGTCTCTTATTTTCTTTCCAAATTGAACCTTTTAAACTTCTCGGCAGGAGAGCCTTAGTGTAGACTTAGTCTTAAATGCTGCTAAGTGGCCAGTGGGAAACCTGCTTTCAGATACTTGGTGTTTTTGTGCGTGTTTTCTTGTGGTCACCCAAAAGACACTCTTTGGTTTTTAAAAGTTCATCCAGGGGGCTGGAGAGGCTCAGTGGCTATGAGAAGAGATGTGCTGTTCTTGCAGAGGCATGAGCAGTTTCCAGCACCCACATCAGATGGCTTATAACCACTTATAACTGCAACTTCAAGGCATCTGAAACCCTTTTCTGGCCTCTGTGGGCACCTGCACTTATGTGCATATACCCACACACACATATACTCATAATAAAAAACAGAAAACTTTAAAATGACCAATTTAAAATCAAAGTGCTCATTTCACTTATTAATTACATTTGCCTTTAGCCAATATCAGAAAAGATTTTTATTCACCTAGTCCGCTGTGAGCAGCTTTAGGAAAGCCACCTGAGAAGACAACCTGCAGAGGATATGAACACTCTGGAGCCCAGCTAGTCCTAGGGAGAAATCCTAGGAGGCCATTTTCAAATACAGCTCTCTCGCACATTTGTACCATGGCCACAAAAGCACATATAGTAGCTAACTAGGGTGTACCAAGGCATGCATGAATCCTCTCCCTGTCTCTCTCCCCAAAGGATATATTTCTTGGTAGCTTTGGGTTCTTCATTGTTCATGGAAAGATGTTACTAATGTTGACACTCTGGACTAGGGAGGAACTAAGTCCTCATTTAACAGTTCTTCCACCCCTGGCTAGCCTGGGCTGTGCTTTGCTCTTGCCAGCCACTGGCTAGCCTGGGGTATACCCTTTGCTCTTACCAGCCACCAAAATTAGAGAGGGGCTTTGAATGCATATTATTCCAGAGCAAGCCAGCATGCCAGCCAAGCTGGCCTTTAACTGTTGGTCATTTACTGTAGGAAGGGGTGAACTGAAGTGTGTCGACTTGAAATTGCCATTATTGGTATGAACCAGCTTGAAATAAATGGACTGTGAAACACTAAAGCCGGATGTGGCCTACCAGAGGATTTCTTTTTCTTTTTATGATAATTATTTTTGCTTGACTTAAGAGGTGGTAGAATATTGGCCTACTCTGAAATAAATCTAATTTCTTCCTATAGGGAGCCATGAGAGCATGTGTTGGGGACATTACATTTGTCTCTGAAGACAGCTGCCTTATGCATATATAGAGATTTTTTCAATAGAAGAGCGATATTCACTCTTCCCTTTCTGTGCCTTTTTAAGTTTTTTCTATGAGATATGTCATGTTTATAAGTCAGAGGTCTAAAAAAGGAAAAAAGTATATAGAAAAGTAAAGTAGCTTCAGTTATAGAAGTAACTGATAGGGTCCTCAAATGTTGGGTTTTCAGGTTTGGTATGGTCCGGTTTGCTGAAGAAAGGAGGGTGGGTAGGTGGAGTGCTGTGGGTGGGTGGGTATCTTACCTATGAGGCAAGTGATGGGGGAAATGTACAAGTTCTGGCACGTACATCAGAAAAGCAGAATTCTGCTCTCTAAAATCTCTCTAGGATCCATCTCTACAGAGTTCTCCCCAACTCCAGAGTCATGGTTAAGCACTGTTCCACCTCTTGCCAAGGTGAGGGACTCATGCTACATGTGGGTGTCAGAGGCCAAAGCTCTTGCTGGGCCGTTTCCCTGGTCTCTTGTCACATCCTCCAGACTCAGGACAGGGTTTCACTCCACCAGAGCTTCCTGCACACTTACTATTCTACATATGAGGGAAGCAAAGGTTTCCTGCCTAAAGCCCTGATTCTGTGCAGGCAGGCAGCAAGCAAGAAGGCAGGCGGGCAGCAGGCATAGGCAGCAGGCAGGCAGACAGGCACAAGCAGGCAGCAGATAGGCGAGCAGGCGGTGGACAGGCAGGCTGACCAGCCAGTGGTCTCCAGAGGACATACACAACAGATTGCTGCACTATACAGCATGTATGTGGCTAGCTTATTCGTAGCACACCCATTGCTTTAGATGATAACATAGTTTCTTTCCTTAGGTCACTGGTTTTGGCTCTCTTGATCTTCAGATAACATCAGTGGATCCTTTCATCAGGCCTCTGCCTTTAATAGACTCATCACTTTTAGAATGCCTAGCTTCCCTCCAGCAAGGCTCGCTGGAGTCATCTTGCACTCAGCATGGCTGGCCTGCAGCAAGGAAGCAGTCACAGCTTCTGTGTTCTAATTAGACAGAAGGAAATTGACTTCTCTGTGGAGGGTTGTGTCCAGACCTTTGTGCTCCAGGAGGATGCTGGGAGAGCATCTGTCCACTTGAGATGGTTTGATCATGAGAGGAATGGCACTACAGTCAAGTCTTGGAGCATGGCAGAGAGAGGCCTGTGGTCCCACAGAAGGGGACGCTTATTTCTGATGCACACAGATCTCTCAGCTGGGAGTAGGGAGTGTTCTCAAGGGGTAACCTGTGCATTACATATGGGAAGAATTAGAATTGCTTTTTGCCAAGACACACACACTAGGAGCAAAATTCCAGGAAACAAGACTATTCTAGAACGAGTTGAGAGTGGTCTGTAAAGAATTTTAAGCAGGAAAGTGTGGTGTAAATGGAGTTAGCTCCTACGCTGATGCAGCAGTCAGGGTGTTCTCAAATCTTTCATTCCTCCATTGCTCTGTGGTTAGATTAGAACTGTTCTCAATAATGAAAGTATAGGTCACTGGTGTGCTAGTAAGATGCACAGTTCATTCTCTAGTGAAGACAGCATCTGACACTTGCCTTATGCTGGCTGTTTGCATCATTATAGCTACTTGGTTATAAAAGGCACCGTTTAATTTCTACCTTCACTTAGTAGAAATCATCAAAGGAATATGTAAGCTCAATACACTATGTGGATAGAATAAAAGTGTAAATTCAAGTCACTATGTGGATGGAGTAACTGCATGTTATAGTCAGAGCTGAGAAGGGGGCAAAGGTGTCCAGTGAAATAAAGAGTGCCTGAGAAAAGGTAGTGTCTTAATTAAGCTTGTAGCATTGGAATTTTATTATATAAAATATATTGTTTTTACAAAAAAAATATGCACAGCATCTGTAGACTCTGGAAATACAAATATGAATAAGACAATGTTCTTGCCAAGAATTTCAAGTCCAATGCAGAAACTGTTAATTAGCTAGCTATTATTTATTTATTGGTTTTTCGAGACAGGGTTTCTCTGTGTAGCTCTGTTATCCTGGAACTCACTCTGTAGACCAGGCTGGCCTTAAACACTGCACACTCCTTTAATCCTAGCACTGGCAGATGTAATTTATTACATTATATAAATGGTGTGTACCTTGACCAGATGCATTTGAAAGATGTGTTAAGGCCAGGAAGTAAGTGCATATCAAAGGGAATTCTTGAGATGAGGCAAACTAGTGCATGCTTTTCATCCCAGCAGTTCGAGGCCAGCCTGGTCTACATAGGGAGTTTCAGAACAGCCAGGGCTACATAATGTGACCCTATTTTTTAAAAAATTGGAAAGGAAGTTTCCAAACTGAGATGAACCTTAGTATCACTTGAAGCTTGGTGTGTGTGTGTGTGTGTGTGTGTGTGTGTGTGTGTGTGTGTGTGCGCGTGCGCGCGTGCAGATATGCATGTGGGGACATGCATGGGGAAGCCACCAACCTCATATGTCTAGGACTAGAAACACATGCTACCTACCATATCCAGCTCACCACCACCACCATGGGTTCTGGGATTCTAACTCAGGCCCTTATGCTTGTGCGTCAAGTACCTTACTGGCTGAGCTGCCCCTCCAGCCCTTGGGAAGATTCTTTAAAAGGCTGCGTGCTGCCCAGTGCCCTCCTGGATTTCCTCAAACTCTCCAGAGGTGGCCCAGGCAGCTGTAGTTTGGAACCAGTTACCCAGTTTGTTCTCCGATTCTCAGAGAAACTTGAGAGTAGCTGCTCTCAACGAATGCAAGGCTTGGGAAAACACTGGCACATGGTATATTTTAGGAGAGGCAAAGCCCACATGTCCAGGTATGAAGGGTATGTTCATGCTGAGTAGCCTGTGGAGCCTGACCGACACCCGAGGCCAGATTGCGTATGTTGCTGGATGCTGTGGTCAGGAATGTAACTTCCTTCAGTAGACAAACGGAGCACACCATACTCCATCTATACAGTATTGGGACCATGTGGGATTTAATAAAAACTGACCCATTGTTTCGAAGGCAGGCATGCCTTTGGAAGATGGTGAGAAACCTGGGGCTGTTGGTTGTGGTCATAGGTAGGGTCTTGACTAGGCATGTCTGGTGGCCCAAGGACTTGATGGAGAAGTATAAGGAAGAAATGCTGGAATCTGGGAGCTGATCAGTTCAATAAAGAACCCAGGCCCCATCACCTCACCAGAGAATTGCTGCTCGGGGACGTGAGGACCACAAAGAAAAGCATCCAGTACCTTGGTGACTGTCACATGGCCCTTCCACCCTGTGCCCATGCCACACTTTCTAAAGTTTGTTACCTTTAGTGACTCTGGGTTGTAAGGTTTACAGCTATTTCCCCCTCTTACTCTCCTGAGTTCCTCTGGGTATTCTCTGTAAGAACTGATTCTCATTATGAACTTCACCAAGATGGCAATCTCAGAGCCTCACCTTGCCCATCTAGAAAGTGGGGGCAGGGGTGGGTACCTGCTGTTCTTATCAAGTGGAGTTGCCATGAGCCTCCAGTGAGACGGGTATTAACTTCTTTTCTGTTGTGATTAAAATACCCCCAACAAGAAGCAACTTAAGTCAGAAAGGACTTGTTCTGGCTTATAGTTGTAGGGGATAGAGTCCATCATGGCGGGCAAGGCATTGCAGAGGGCAGAGAAGGCATGGTGGCAGGAGCAGGAAGCTGACTGGTCATATTTCATCTGCACACAGGAAAGAGAGAGCGAACAGGAAGTGGGACCAGGCTCTTCAGCCCCAAAGCCCTCCCGCAGTGATGCACTTCCTCCAGCAGGGCTCTCCCTCCTTAAAGGTTCCACAACCTCCCAAACAGCAGCCCCAGCTGGGGATCGATTGTCATGAGCCTTGGAGGGACATTTCTATTCAAACCACAATAAGGAAGCACACTTGAAAATATTCCTTAGACTGAGTGAGGAGCAGGTTTAAACATCAGCAGTTACTCCCGGTGTAGATGTGTGGGGCATGAGATTTTCAGTTAGCCGATGCAGCCGCTGGCCCAGGGACAGTGTAAACCACCCGGCCATAGTGTGTGCCTACTTCATTTACAATAACTGTAAGCGTAGATGTCAATTATTAATTTTATTGTTTCTCACAGACATAGAATTGTGAGCTAGAAGGTTTTCTTGGGTTTCTAGTTCAACTGTCAAATGCTACAAACAAGCCTAAGAAATGGAGCAAGTTAAGTGCCAAGCCAAGCACTCACACGTCACCCTAGTCCTCTGACTCAGTGGTCTCTTCCTTAACTATTGTGGTCATCTCCTGCAACAGGCTGTGTTAGTGACATGTTCTTCCCACACAAGTGGAACGAGCATTTTAGCCTCATGGGGTGCGGCAGAAGTCAGAATTCAAATGTCTATCCAGGATGCTGAGTGGCGGAGGGTCATCTCCAAGGCCTCGGCTGTGTTTCCTGTGGGGCAGCTCCTTTGCTGGTCTTTCACCACCTTTGTGATGTGGGGCAATAACTGGCCCTGACTAAGCACCTCTGACTTCACCGGAGGTGGTGAGCTGCGTCTACCTCAGAAGTCGGGTGATCTTTTGCCTATAGGTGCAGTGCCAAGTCACCACACACACCTCTCCAAAGCACTGGTCCATGAGGTGGTGTGGGCTCTCTTCTGGGTCTCAGCATCCCACCATCCCGCCTCTGGAACACCCCCTGTCTTCTGATTTTGGGTCGAGTCTGTTGTAGCAGGTGGAGGGTGGGAGAGCTACTCACACAGCTCTCCCAGCTTATCCTGGCTTCATCCCATGGCCTGCCCTTCCAAGGAGTCCAGAGGACCTGGGGCTAGACAGCACCCACCCAGCATTCAGAAGACTGGAAGGTGAATTGTGGATCTCTGTCCCTGTGGATACTGAAATGCTTCCACCATCATCCACAGGGAAACCTTTCTTAGCTTTATATGTGCTGCTATGTGGGACATCACCAAGAAGCCCCAAGGGTCCTGAAGCCTATCACCCACCCCCTTCCTTCTTCAGATCCATTTTTTCCACTATTATTTCTTCCTACTAACAACTGAAACTGCTCTCCAGTGGCTGCTGGGAGCCCCCTCCTGCTCCCAGGGAAACTGTGGAATCTGCACAGTGGTGCAGGCGGGTTGTTTGTGAAAGGGGATGAGGTCCAGTCACAATGGGAGAGGATGTCAGGGGAGGATGTTTTTAAAAGCAAGCTGTGTTTTTGTGACTCTCCAGGCTTGGTTCCCGCCCTGAAGGCTCCTCCAACCCTGGGGATGAAGACAAAATATTTTTAGTCTGATAGTATTCTGTAGCCAGCCAAGAGCTGAAGCATCTGTCCTCTGCACTGGATAGCTCAGTGGAACAGTTTTAATGGAAATAACTTGGAAGGTATCACATACCTCCAGAGCCCCGCTGTGCTATGGAGAACTGGGTTGCTCTGAAGCCTCTAAGGCTGAATAGAGTAGAAACAGCGAAGAAAAGAACAGGGTGGACAGAGACGTTTGTGATCCCTGGGAGAATGTTTGCAACACAGATGTCACAGAATTGGAATGTACTTTTGAGATAGCAGCTGGCAAAGAAAAGCCGTTGACAAACAGAGGCCTACACCCAGCCATTAGATGAATCGGGGCCACCCATTTGCCGCACGTTGTATGGCAAGTTTAAAGATTTTCAGTTTTAAAAAGTCCACCTTCTGCAGGGGTGCTGCAGTTTAAAGATTTATCTTCTGGTATTAAAAAAGCAAAGGATATGAAACCTTTGGCCTGGAATGTAGGGTAGTGTCTGAGGAAGAAAAGAAGCCAATGGGTTCTCATGGCCCCCCCAACACACACACAAACCCGGGAGCCCTACGGATATTCACCACCAGCCCAGGAGCCAGCTTAGCCTCCTGCTAGGGGTGCTCAGCAACATTCCTTTGGATTCCAAAGCTTTCTTTCATCAGTGCAACTCCCTGAAGAGACCCCTTTAAAAAGACCCCTTTTAAATTCATTTCAAATGGTGCCACATGCCTTTAATCCCAGCACTTGGGGAGCAGAAGCAGGCAGATCTCTGTGAGTTAAAGACCAGCCTGGTCTACAAAGTGAGTTGTAAGTCAGCCGAAGTTATGTAATGAGACTCTGTCCCATAAAGAAACGATAGATAGATAGATAGATAGATAGATAGATAGATAGATAGATAGATAGATAAGATACTGGAAATGTTGCTGCAGATCAACAATAGGCAAAACTAGAGCTTTTAGAAGATGCTAGCGTGCTCAGACGCTCCCTGTACACACACACACACACACACACAAACACACACACACACACACACACAGAGGCATTTTCATCCAGGGCCCCTTGTCCTGAATTGGAACACACTTTGGAGGCTCCGTGGCAGACACCAACACCGTGTGATCAGGCAACACTACCCTTGCATGCTGATTTCAAGTCCATTTAGGAATTGAAAATGGGAGTTATTTGCATTTCATCCAGTTCAAGGGATGCTAGCAACAGAGGAGATGAGGGGGAGGGTGGAAACTGGCTTGGTGGAGGGCTGGAGGTCCCAGGATAATGGATGCCTTATGGGATTAAACCAATGATTTTACTGAGAAACCATTTCATAAAAGATCACTCACTCCACAGGGGTTAGGCAAACACTTTGGGGATCCATTTGGCAAAGCACTCTTAATATGATTCTTCTTCCTTAATTCCCCCAAATTCCTCTCAGATTAAAGTGGAAATAGAAAGCAAACCCACTTTGGACAACTGTTTGGCAGTATCACTCCATGGCTTTGCTTGTGCCTCCTTCCTTCTGCTGTGTATGCATGCAATTAAAACATGGCTAGAATTTACTAAAAGATGGAGGCAGGAGCCTGTGTCAGCCCTCTTTAGAACAGCCCCAAATTATAAGCTGCCCAGTGTCTATCAGGAATAGAAAGGATAAATAAAATATTATAGACGTGCACAAAAAAATAGGATGTAATCATGAGATTTCATGACACAGAGGGATTTGGTTCGGTTGGTGCAAACTTTAGAGGATGAGCCAGCTGTGGGGTAAAAGTCAGCGTGGTGATAGAAGGCACCCCTGGAGGATGCGTGAGGCATTCCTCAGTACAGACTGTGTGCTCTTTCCTGGTTGAGTAACGGGTACAGAGTGCTTCGTATGCGTGACACTTCATATACACTCTGAATTGTGCACAATTCTCAGAATGTGTGAAACATCAAGAAGGGATTTTACTATTAGAAAAAAGCATAACTCTCTCTCAAGAAAATGTGGGAAATACTTTCAAAATTTTCTTCCTACTTTATAAGGAAGCACAATCCAGCATATGAAATGCATGACATTTTCCTAATGAGAAGTAAAAAGACTCAAACAAGCTATAGTGTCTGCTGCAGCTACTCTGGTCACCCTCCAAACTTGTATTTATTAATAACTTACCAAAGGATAGGAATGTGAGGATTACCTTTAACCCATGTTATCTGCTCCTGATGTGAAGAAAGGATACTTTGCTTCTGAAAGGGATGCCTCTGAAATGGTGGGCAAACTGAAACTGTAGGGTACTGACAGAGATAAAGGATCATAGCATCCCCTACTGTGAAAGTCACCTATGGCAAGAAATAACATTGAAGGGTGGGCATAACACATAGGACTTTTACAGCGGTGAGACTACTCTATATGAGACTATCATCAGGGCTACACTCCATTAGACATTTGTCTGGACCTGTAGAATGTACGGGAACCAAGAGTGAACCCTGCTGTGAACTGTGCGCTCGGGTGATACCCATGTCAATGTAGGCCATCAGTTACAGCAAATACAACAGTTGGGCATGCACTGTTGATAGGCAAGCTGGACAGGGTCAGGGTAATGAGCGTGGGCATATGGGATTCTAGTTTCCACTCACTTTGCTATGAATCTAAAACAGCTCTAAAGTCTTTTTGAAAAAGAGAAGAAAACACATTTGGGGTAGTAGGTTTAAAAGATTTGGCGTTATTTACACTGGTGTTTTGTTTTGTTGTGTGTGTACTGCATGGTAACGTCCTTCCAATAAACATAAGCAGGAGGAGAAAATGACAACTTTTAAAGATGACCTCATATGTCTTTAGCCTTAGCAAACTCTGAAAGCAAACTTCAGGCACAGGAAGACTTCATTCTGTGCAATAAAACTCTGTTTGTTTCGAAGGAACTGTGACTGTTTGCCACCTGTTACCTGCTTTTAACTCAGCTTGAAGCAGTAATCCAGGTTCCCGTTATAACTTCAAGTTACCTAATCTGTCGGCGGTTGACTTTCTTCTTTCATACAAAAGGAAAACAAAGACAAAGAAATAATAATTAGACAAGTAAGCTTTTAAAATACTGAAAAATCTTCACACAACTGCTCACTGCACAGTGT
>CABHPQ010174591.1:0-26521 GCA_902168405.1 Peromyscus aztecus
AAAAAAAAAAAAAAAAAAGAAGCCAAGCATTTCATATCAGGACAATGAGAAAGTAGCCTTGAAGGTATCTCAGTAATTGACAAGAACTCACATATCACAGGCTCCAGAGTCTGAAAGGGTAAACTCATTTGACTTTGCCATGCTCATACAGGGCTGTGGAGGTAGTTTCCCCAGATTTGTTTCATCATGCTTAGTTGCCCAGCAACACAGAAGCCATTGTGCTTATGGGCCAAGTGGATTCAGTTACTGCTCAAACTATTGACCTTGGTGTCAACCACACGATGCTTACTTAGTTTGTAGTCATGTAGAATTTAAGAGTCATGAGATCATGAAGGTTTCCACTAGATTTCAAAGGAAGGTCTGGGTGACCAGGCAATATATGTTAGGGTCAGAAACCTGTTAGCAGCACCCAAGAGAAAAATATGTGAAGCTGTGAGGGTGATGCTGGAAATGCAATGGAGATTTCAGAAATTTGATGGTGTTAAGAACATGGAATGTCGTTCAAAGAGCCTCAGGCAGTGAGCAAAGTCATCCCAAGTGCTCTATGACTGGCAAGACCATAACACTGGGTATGCTCAAGTTCTTGGGAGCTAATATTATGCGATCATGTGCCTTAGCTAACAGACACGAAGCTACAGGATTCAGCACTTGTCCTCCTGGGTCTTGGTGTTGCTTTGGTTCTGTTTGTCCTTGCTATGCTCTATTGCTCTTGCTTAGAATTAGAATTAATCCTCTGTGCTGTTGTATGGTGGTAGTGTTAACCTGAAAAAAAAAAAAACAAACTGTAAGAGTTAAAAAGCTAAGACTTGTATGTGTGTCTTGCTTTGTGTCTCAGAGCAGACTTTGAGCCTGAACTTTTGAATAGTGTTGGGATTGTTAAGGCTTTGGGGACTCTTGGGGAAAGAGTAATTGAATTTTACTTCATGAGATGGACGCGAGCCATTAAGAGCCATGCAGAAAATGATGATTTCAGGTGATGTGTCAGGTGATGTATCAAGTTGACAAGATGTGGATTTGTAATAGTTAATCTTGTCAACTTGATTAGCTCGAGAAGTGCTTATGAAACTGGTAAAAGACACCTCTAAATATATTTGTCAAGATACTTCCAAGAGTGTTAAACAAATGGAGACAACTTCCCCTGAATGAGGGTCACACCATCCCCTAGGCTGGGAGCCTGGGTGGATCAAAAGTGTGGAAAGAAAAGGAACAAGCTAGCTAACACACAAGTTTTTTCTGTGTTTTGAGGATGTGAGCTGTTCAGGTCCACTGCATCCTCCTTGCGAGGATGGACTGGAATCTTGGAAACTGTGAGCCAAAATAACCTGTCCTCTTTTGTTATCTCCCTAGCTATTTTGTAACAGTAGCTAAAGGCCAACACACTGTCCAGTCTCTCTCAAGCCTTCTTTGCTCTTGTCTCCAGCTAGATCATTCTTAAAAACAAGCAAAACAAACAAACAAACAAACAAGCAAACAAACAAAAAAACCCTCATCAGTTCTTAGAGAGTTTTACACAATGTGTTTTGATCACATTCATCCCTCTCCCCAAATTCTTTCCAGATCCACCCCTTTGCTACCCACCTAAATGTGTGTCCTTAAAATTTCAGATCAGTTTGCGCTGCTCAAATATTCTTGGGTGTATGATCTTCCATTGGAGTGTGATTGACTTACCACACTTAGAGAAAATGATCTCACTCTCTCCCAGCATCCAACAGTCACCAGTAGCTCCTTGGCTCAGGTAGGGTTTTGTGCTCAAGTTCCATATCCATGGGATTTGGTCTGGCTTGAGCATACATGGGTTTTGTGCATACTGTTGCTACTGCTGCAAGTTCATGTGTGCAGCTTCACCACCGTTTTCCAGAAGAAACTGTTTCTTGTAGTCATCCACCACCTCCTGCTCTCTCACTCTTTCTGACTCCCCTTCAACAATGATCCCTGAGCCTTTGGAAGAGAGGGTGTGGTATATATGTTCCCTCCAGGGCTGAGCATTTTGTAGTCTCTTACTATCTGCACATTGGCCAGTTGTGGGTCTCTGTGTTAATCATCGTCTACTGCAAATAGAAGCTTATCAGTTGATGGTTGAGAGATGCATTGAATGATAAAGCATGGTAAGTCATTAAGAGTCATTTTAATACTATGTTCAGGTAGCAGCCCAATAGTAGTAGGTTCTTGCCTAGGGCCTATGGTCTGTCTAGCCATAGGATCTTGGCCTAGTGGGTACCAGATATGGGTCTCATCTTGTGGATCAGGTCTTAAGCCCAATCAGAAAGTGATTGATTAATCCCAAGTATCTTAGTTAATGTTTCTATTGCTGTGAAGAGACATCATGACCTTGGCAAATTTTATGAAGAAAAACGTTTAATTGGGGGTGGCTTATAGTTTCGGAGGTTTAGCCCATTATCTCATGGGGGGAAGCATAGTGATATGTAGGCAGACATAGGGCTGGAGAAGGTGCTGAGAATTTTACATCTTGATCCCAAAGCAGCAAGAAGTGAACTAAGACACATTTCCTCCAACAAGGTCACACCTCCTAATGTGCTTGAGCCTATGGGACCATTTCTATTCAAACCACCACACCATGTCAGTGCCACTATTGCACCAGGGGACACGTCTTGTCAGGCCAGTTGTTACTGTAGCTGGCATGGTTCACAACTGGGTATTGATTGATGATATTGATTGATTGATAATAACCATATGATTGATAGTTACTTTTTAGGGATGTCATTCTTAAACAGATGGGGAATATGACTCCTTTCTAGAAATCACAGTTTCTTCCCATTGTTACCTGGTTAAGTTTAAGGTGCTAACAGAATCTTCAAGCCCCACAGAGATCTGCTCTTTCTCTACTTGCTGTGGTTTGTGTGTAATTTTTCTCTAGGTATTTATGCATTGGGAACTTGGTCCCTAGCATTGAGCTGCTGAGAGGTGCTGAGACTTTTAGGGTGGGCACTAATCTACTCATGTGAGATCCAGCCCACCGGGACCCCAGCGTTTATCCTTTATGGAGAGTTTACTCAATCACCTCCCACTAGGTACCCTCTTTTAAAAGTTCTATCACCTTTTAATTCTGTCACACAGAGAAGTATCAGCATAACTTTGGAGGATGGTACACCATGTTGTAACCATAGAAGCTCCTCTGTGTGGTTCCTTCTGTTGCCTAGAGGGCTATTCTTTGAGTAGCTCAGCCTAGCTTATCTACCCTTGGTAGGGATTTCTCCCTAAGGAAAGTGTGGGAATTTCTGGTCATTCTCCTCCAAAGACGTGTGTGTGTGTGTGTGTGTGTGTGTGTGTGTGTGTGTGTGTGTGTATACACACACACATATATATATATATGTATATATTTGTGAATACATATCTTTCCTTGGCTTTGTGTGCACAGGAAGGACACTTGTTGATGTCATCGAGTGATATAACATCTTTTTTTCTTTTTTAAAAATTATTCTTTCATTTTGCATACAAACCCCAGTTCCCCCTCCCTCCCCTTCTCCTGCCCCCTCAACCTTCCCCTATTCCATCCCCCCATCCACTCCTCAGAGGGGGTAAGACCTCCCTTGGGTAGTCAACAAAGTCTTGCATACCAAGTTGAGGCAGGGCCTAGCCCTTCCGCCTGCATCAAGGCTGAGCAAGGTATCCTATGTGATGTGGGCTCCAAAAAGTCAATTCATGCACCTGGAATAAGTCTTGGTCCCACCGCCAGGGGCCCCACACAACTTTCACCTACATTCAGAGGGCCTAATTCAGTCCTATGCAGATTCCCCAGCTGTCAGTCCATGAGCTCCCACTAGCTTGGGTCAGCTGTCTCTGTGGTTTTCCCCATCATGATCTTGACTCCCTGCCTTGTTCATATGATCCCTCCTCCCTCTCTTCAACTGCTCTCCAGGAGCTCAGCCCAGTGCTTGATTGTGGATTACTGCATCTGCTTCCATCAATTACTGGATGTAGGTTCTATGATGACAATTAGGGTAGTCAGTAATCTGATTACAGGGGAAGGCCAGTTCAGGCACCCTGACATAACATCTTTGATATTACCAAATAGTCTAGTTATATCCTACCTCCAATGAAGAGGAACCATTTGCAGAAGGAAGAAGCCTTGCTTCAAGCTAGACCAGGAGGCCAGCCAACATTTCAAAAGCTAGCCTCTGTTTGTACAGGGAAGCAGGACTCCTCAGACCGCAAACTATCTGGAGATCATTTTAAACTGCAGATTTTGATTGAGTAGATCTGGGAGAGGCCTGGGACCTATTTGTCTAATAAGCTCCTGTTGAAGATGTTGCGACCTGTTCTTGAACCAAACTTTGGAAGCAGATTGTGGATACTCAAGGAGGAATCTGACAAAGTCTGAGTTCCCAATTCATGGTGTTAGTTACTTGGGAAACAGTGGTTAATGGGTAAATTTGTCATTGGATACAATAAATAATTCATTCATCCCAATTATATGCTGACAGAAGCCACTGACTGAGATGATCACTGTGGTTTACATTAATTCTAACAATCACAATGTGAAGGACTTGTCATCATTGTCCCAACATGACAGAAGAGAAAACCAACATCAGAGAGACAGAGCAGTTACTTTAGGAATGATATCAGCATGTGTGCCCATTAGCCTGGGGCCTGAACATCTGTGTCATTCAGACTTCATGGAAGGGGTACTGGTTAAGTCTCTGGGTTCCTTGTCAACTTGTAGAGCAGCTTTGAATACACTGTTGGGTGCTTGATAATTTCCCTTCTTCCACTGATAAGATGGCTGTATCTTTATATCAATGCTACAGTTCTTTTAGATAAAAGATGAACACTTTCTTAAAAGCATAGACTCCACCTGATCTGGAGAGGAAGACCCCACAACTGAGTGCATGGGGAAACAGCACATTAGGAAAACTCTTAAAATATATGCAGCATTACCAGAGAGAATAAATGGTGTCTCACGTGACACACTTCTCTGTTTTTCTCTGTCTGTCTGGCTGCCTGTCTCCCCTCTACACACAAAGCAGAGTTGCTGAAGCTTTGTTGATTGTGAACAGCTAAGTATCCCTGTCACGGTGACTCCTCTTTCTTGGGCTCCACTGGATGCTGCTCCAAATCTCTTGCAACATTCTGCTCATCTCCAATCCCTGTGGCTGGACTACTAAGACATTTGTGGAACTGTTTGGCTTGGGAAAAAGGGGACTTTTCTCTAGTGTTCTATTTCTCTCCTAAAATGAAGGTACACACATCCCTTGCATTCAGTTTGTGACAATGGGGAATGAAGTTGTCATCTCTGAGTTCACCACTAGGCTGTGCTATTGGTCTGTACTCTGGTCCCTTGTCACCTCCATCTGCACTGTGGAAATGTACTATTCAAAAGGGTGGTAGCTACCAATAGTTAGACTTGCTGTATGTAATGCTGCAGAAAGAGGGTCACTAGGGAACAGGGTGGAGGAGAACCTTAGCCGCACCCCCACTTGCCTGTACCTGTTTTTGCATGCATCCCTTCAGGATGGAGCTCCACCTTGGCAAAACTCTGAGGGACACACAGATTCATTGTGAAAACCTACAGTTCGCTTCCAACTGTTTCAAAAGGATGCATCTTTCTGGCTCTGTATGCTTTATCAGTAATCAGTGTAAACTGATTCCTTTAGGGAGACCTACACCTATCTCCAGGCTCAGCTTTAGTTTGGCAACACTGAATTACCTAAGAGTCTCCCTGGAGGATGTGCAGGAAGTTTGAGGTGTGCGGGCAGCAGTGGGAAGCAGAACGGATGCTGCCTGGCTGGGCTTGATAGAATATGAAAATAGCCTCCAAGGCTGCTCTCAGCTTCCTTCTTGCCCAAGACAGAGCCTTACTCTTGCTCTAAGACCACCTCTAGGAGGCAGCAAGCATAAGAGAAAGCATGGCGGAGTAATCGTGACCAGGGAAGGGATTCTAGTTGGTACTGCTTAAGTCTAGAACCTTCAGGGCAACTGTGTGGCTTTATACATGGCTTGCTTCCTTACCAAAGGTCTCCATTCTCTTCTGTGATAGAGATGCTAATAGCTACCCTGTTACGGTGTCTAAGGGATCTTCATATAATGTGGTATGTGCATCAAGTGAAGGCATCGAGAGGGCTAGGGGAACATTGTTTGTTTGTAGTCTTAGGCAGGTCTTATAACCTCCCTGGACCAGAAACTAGCTTGTTAAAAAACAAGACTGGAGAGTTGGGGCTTTGCCTCATCATGAGGGTCTGACTTTGATTCTCAGAACCTATATAACAAGAAAAGCTGAGTGTGGTGGCATGTTCTTGTAATCCCAGCTTTGGAGAGTTGGAGATAGGCAGGTACCTGGGGCTTGATGACTAGCTAAGCTAGCCTAGCCTAGTCAGTCCCAGGCCATTCAGAGACCCTGTCTTAAAAAACAAGGTGCATAGCTTGAAGAACAGCACTCAAGGCTGAACTTTGTTCTCCGTATACATTCACACATATGTACATATATGTACACACACACACACACACACACTCACACACACACGAAAATCCAACTAAGGCTGAAGCAGATGATGATTGTCTGGGTCTATTTGGACTGCTATATCCAAATATCTGGGTAACTGACAGATGATAAAAACTTATCCCTCACTGCTCTGGAGTCTGGAAGCCTGATGTCAAGTCGCAGCATGTTCCATGTCTAGAGAGGCTCGCCCTAGCTCTGTGGATTGTAGATATTTCTTCTGACTGCGTCACTGCCTGGTGGAGGGAAGAACAACTCTCTACACCGCTCTTTTAAGGTCGCTCATCCCTTTTAGGAGGGCTATGCCCCTTTGACTAGATCACCTCCGGAAAGCTCCACCTTTGTTCCCATGACATTGGCAATTAGGTCTCAACATGAAGGTTTGGGAGGCATAAAATGCCCAGATCATAGCTGGGCTTAAGGTCTTTCCCCTTCTGCACTTTGACCACTCCGGTGCTCTTCACTTCTCAGGCTCGACCTGGAAAATAATCAGATAAACTAAAGACGTTTGAGGTAAATACATGAATAGGCAATTAGAATGACCTAGATTATTTGTGTAGCACAATTTGCCCTTTACTAGGGGACAAGAATGCCTGTGATATCTTCCCGTCCCAGTCTGCTGCTGAGTTATGCTGTAGACCACAGTCTTCCAAGAACCCGCAGCCAATTCCAAGTCTTTTCAGCACCGCATTTGCTCATTGCTTCTCAATGGGCAAACATTGTATTGTTCACATATTTATTTTTGAGCTCTTTTTCTCTGTTCTTATTGCTGTTGGGGTGTCTTATAGATAACTGTTCATGTTTGCCTCTCCATAAAGCAGGTAGCTGCCGTGGAACTGTCCATGGTGCTTGCCACAGGCAACGATTCCAGAGGAGATATTTAGAATGCATGAGTAAAGAGAGTAGACGGGACAGGTAAGGGAGAAATGAAAGAATGAATGAGACATCTGTAATCATGAAGTCTCAAGCCCTATGGCAGCATTGTGCATGGGGACAGACCATGGAATTGTGTCATGAATTGGACTGCCTCCTCCACCAAGGCAGACCAAAATAATCCTTTTTATACTGTCCAAGCAATTGATGTCAAGGTCATGCATTTGTGATCTCACAGTCTTTTTTTTATATTGTGTGTGTTCAAGTATAGACTTCATGTTCTCTTTTATTTTCCTTGAAGGTGAAACTTGTGCTTTTTTCATCTATAAAGATGTTTTTAAAATCCCATCTTGAGGCTTTAAAGATTTTTCTCCCAGCAGCTAGATACAGATATATAAAACCCACCCACCTTACAAATGAAAATGATTGATACACATCAAAAAAGTTATCTGCATTGGATAATAAAACTCAGTTCAAGTCTCTCTTTAAAAACCTCACTCCATGAATTTAACTGAAAAGGCAGGTTTCTTAGAAACTCAGCAGTAAGGAATTTAAATGGTTGGAAAGTTGGTAGTGAGAAGGGGAAAACACATTTTAAAGCATGCATTTAGCTAGTTTTATGTGCATGTGTGTGTTCCTGCTGTATGTCTGTGCATCACGTGCATGCAGAAGCCTGCAGGAGTCAGAAGTGTCAGATCTCCTGGAGCTGGAGGTACAGAAGGTTGTGAGCCACTGTGTGGGCAAACCCATGTCTTCAAGTGCACTAAGTGCTCTTAACCACTGAACTATCTTTCCATCCCCCAAATCAAATTTTTGTCAATGGTCTAGGCACTTTATATAGAGTGCATCCTTTAATCCTCCCATACTGCAAAGCAATTAACATTAGCCTTCATAGAGTGTGTGTAGTATGTTAAGCAAAGTGGTAAACCTCACACATGTGCATTAATGATAGTGCATCCCAGCTAGGTTTCCACTCATGCAGACCTGAAGGATTGCAGCTTCAGGCAACATTTATATGCACCCCGTGGTTGCAGGATTACTCCTTGCACAAGGCTACGTCCTAGAATGTCTTGATCAAAGGGCATGAGTTTGAATCTTAGCTTTTGCACTTATTAGCTCTGAGGCTTTGGACAAATAATTGTCTTGGTTTCCTTGCCTGGAAAATGGGCATTCTAATGTTGCCTCCTTTGTTGGATTACTTTGAAGATGAAGTGACATCATTAGTATTAATCCTTAGAAGCACACCCGAGTATAAGAGATGCTCAGTAAAGCTTAACCCAGTTGCTTGGTGGTAAGGAGATTTGAAGTGTTGAAGTATTGTGGCTTTCCCCCCTTGCTTGGTGACAAGGTTCTTGTAGCCTTGTTCTAGTCTTAAAGTCACCTTGCTGTGAGTTTAAAGAGCACTCCCTTTTTCAAGTCACTTTGTTTCAGCCTTCCAGAAGCAGCTTAATAAATATTCAAATTTATGATCTGAACAGACCTCCTAGAGTGATGCCGTGTGAAAATGCCATGCTGAGACCCTGGATCTGTTCTGAACAAGAGAGCAGTTTCCCTTTCCTAAGGGGACTGAAGGGGCTGCACATCTTTGATGAATTATTTCCCCAGCTCCAAATGAAAGTGACTCGTGGGTGAAAGCCTGGACCTTACCAAGTAGGGTAGGGACAGGCAGAGGCTGACAGTTTTGGGGGGGCAAGGACCACAGAACAATCCTGGGAAAGGAGAATTGAAATTCTTGAGCCCCTAGAAGGAATGGATGGGGGAGATACCAAAGCAAAGAGACCTTGAGATGAGAAATGACAGGAATGGGCTGGCTGAACCTCCATCTATCATGTTGCAGGCTACAGCTGACATATCTATGGAAAAATCTCGGCACGCAGAAGGAATGTGTGGTCCCACAAAAGCCGGCCTTCTAACAGACTGCCTAGTGTTTGACAGGGAGGGTTTTGAGCTACTGCCATGATAGTTAGAAAATAAGAGATCATGTCCCATGTTGCATATAACACATACCCCAGTATCTCACTTAGTAGCATGGGGCTTAGGAGTGCAGCAAGAGTTGAAATCTTTCCCCACCACTGCCTTGACCTTAGACAAGTTAGTTTCCTTCTGATCACATGTAGATGCCACACTTAACCAAAATGTTGTGAAGGTTTAGATGCATTAGAGTTCAGGACAACATCTGACGTGTAGTAAGTGGTCTACAAATAGTAAGTATTTGTATCACTGTACAGTCTTCTCTGCTGTGGGATGGTCTGTATGTCAAATCTGTTGCTCTGATTGGTCAATATTAAATAAAACACTGATTGGCCAGTGGCCACGCAGGAAGTATAGGCGGGACTAACAGAGAGGAGAACTGAGAGAACAGGAAGGTGGAAGGAGACACTGCCAGCCGCTGCCATGACAAACAGCATGTGAAGATGCTGGTAAGCCACAAGCCACGTGGCAAGGTATAGACTTATGGAAATGGATTAATTTAAGCTATAAGAACAGTTAGCAAGAAGCCTGCCATGGCCATACAGTTTGTAAGCAATATAAGTCTCTGTGTTTACTTGGTTGGGTCTGAGCGGCTGTGGGACTGGTGGGTGACAGAGATTTGTCCTGACTGTGGGCCGGGCAGGAAAACTCTAGCTACACTTCTCCATTCCTTATCTTAGAATAGGCTCATTATCATTCTTGGCTTATGAGGTGAAATGGACTTAATTTGATTTTAAAACAGCAATATGACTGTCTTAGTCACTGTTCTATTGCTGTGAAGAGGACACCATGACCAAGGAAACTCTTAACAACATAAAGCATTTAACTGGGGCTTGCTTACTGTTTCATCATGGTGGGGAAGCATGGTACCGGAGCAGCAGCTGAGAGCTACATCTTGTGTACACACACACACACACACACACACACACACACACACACACACACACTTACACATTCACACACACACATACACACATACACACACATACACACACACACACAGAGACAGAGACAGAGACAGACAGACATACACAGAAAGAGACAGATGGGCCTGGCATGCATGGACTTTTGAAACCTCAAAGCCTCCCTCCACTGGCTTCAACAAGGCCACACCTACTCCAATAAGGTCACATATCCTAATCATTGTAATCCTTTTAAACAATTCCACTCCCGGGTGACCAAGCATTCAAATACATAAACCTATAGGGGCCATTCTTATTCAAACCATCACAGTAACATTTCTTGAATTGGAATGATAGTGAATAGCCTGCATGCACAGTTCTCAGTATTGTGGGTGTGCATTGCACATCTGCAGGCTCAGGATTTCAGTCTCTGCCCTGACTAAGACACTGCCATGGAGTACCATAATACTCAGACTTTTCCCTTACTGTTCTCTCTCATTCTTAACTGTTGATTTAGGAGCAAACCCCTTCAGCAACCGTCTTTACATTTCCTATTGCCTTGAAATGTATTCTGTAGGATATTTCGATGTTACAGGTATTCTGGCTAATCATCATGGAGAAAAGGGAGAAGTGAAATCACAGAAGTGGGCAAATTAACAAATTCTCTGAACTCTGTAAAGCGATGTCAGCCATTTTCTTAGCTTGTGATTCTTGCTTCTCTTTCTGGGATGTTCAGAAGCCCTGCTAATTTTCTGCCTCCTTCCTATCCTCACTCACCTCTTTCCTTAATTGCCTTGCTTTCTGTGGACATAGAAGAGCATTGACAAGCAGGCTTAGGGCTTTGTTGTGTGGGTCATCTCAGGGGAGTGTCAATGATGGTCAGAGAGGTAAAGGAGGAAGGGAGAGGAACAGAAGCCACTGGTGCATCCTTGAGTGACTTCTGCATCAAAAGGAAACACACGTGGCTACTTGTAGCATGTTCCTAGTGTACCCCCCTGGAACCATCTCTCATGGAGAATGAGGGCACATACACCTGGGGGCTTCTTGTTTCCTGCCACATTAGTCCCTTGTTCCTGGAGAATTGGCTGCTCTGCATTTTTAGCTGTTGTAGGGGTAGAGAGAGGAGCTAGCTCTTACATCATACATACATCACAGTTCTACTTCAGTCTAGGAGTGGCCGGGGAGCCAGAGCCTCAGCCTGCTCAGGTTGCTTTTCACCAATGGAATGGCTTGGTCTTTGTTTGCACAAGGCATAGGGAAGCCTCTTGAGGGCAGCAGTTAGAATAGAGGTGGTGGTCAGTGCTCTTGTTTGGGGTCAAATTGGGCCTTTGGAGAGGTGGGTGGATCTGGAAGTTCCTTCTCACCAGTAACTCAACAACATGAGCTAGTTCCATAGTACGCTGCCTTCCTACCAACATATTTTTCAAAACTTGCTGAACAGGGAAATAGAGTGATGGGTGAAACCTTTACATTCTTATCTCTTGCCCTAGAACCAGACACATGTCTCTGTGCACATCATATTTTGCTAGTTTGGCCTTAACTCAACTTCCTGAGAGGCTGATAAATGCAGAGGACACCAGGAGTTTTATTTGCTTTTTATCGCCATAGCATCCTTCCTCCCCATTCCCTTCTGATCCTTCAGGGTTGGCTTCAGATCTCTTGCCTGTGTCTCAGTTGCTGTCTTTTATGAAATACCCTTGTGTTACTCTTCCTTTGTCTGTCCCCAGATCATGGGGACATTAATTGATCTATGCCCCTTCCTACTAGATGCTACTAGAAATGGGACTCAGTTAGTGAGAGACTTGGTTAGAGGATCCCCATTGGCCTGGTTAAAATGATACTAAGTTAACAAACTGCTTTGCAATGTCAGAATTACATAGTGGCATTGAGGGCCCTCCTCTCACCTTTGACCTTCATGGAATCTTACTGTTCCTGAGAGGTTCCAGGCTAACACCTACACCATGATGATGTGTAGACATTTTTCTGATGCTGTTACTGCATTTTTCTCTTATTAAAATATTTGATTTGTTTCATTTAGTTTCCAAGGATCTTTTGTTTAGTTCTCTCTAATGCCATAGATGCCCTCAATCCATGTCATTATCCTGAAGACCTACCTATCTTTGGAGGGCTCAGGTGACTCCCTGTTGTGGAGTGAGATCATTTGGAATGGAAATATACCCGTTAGACCTCTCTCTGACTTAATGGTCTCCTCTTCCTCTTGTCTGGCTTTCCAGGGTCACTATAGCCCAGACTCTGGGAGCTGCCTAAACATGATGCCATGAAGGTAACTCTAATTTTAATTCTTTAGCTGAAAGTAGTCTGAGGGGATCCAGTGAGGGACTCAATTTCTTTCCCTATTGGAGATGGAAGGAACTCATGATAGTGTGTCTTAGTGTGCAGCTTATTTCCTTTACTGTGCTGGCACCAATCGCTGCTTTCTATTTTGAGATTCAAAGATTATGAGAAGATAAATGATGGAAGTCTCCTTCCTCATTTGGTCTGTGAGCCTCATACTTTGTCTTCCTTCCTGTCATTCATGTGGCTTCTGAGGAATGACCATTACATTCAGGTGATTTTGTACCCTGACATCGCATTCAGCATCTTTAACAATTCCCCAGGCCTTGAAAAGTCCTTGCAAACATCTTTTTACTAACACCACTGTATTCTAGTATCCAGATATACCACAAAGTCAATTGAATCAGCTCACTCTTGTGTGTCGGCCTGTGTCTCTTCCACACTGTGAATAGACATATGAAAGCAAGCCTCTAAATCTTTATGTATATGTTGAATTTTTACCTTATGTTGTTTTCCACAGTGAACTCACACATACAACCTTAGTGTAGGGTTATGGTGGACATGGCTTCATGTGGTTTCTTGGCCTTTCTCCCATGGACAGTTGGGGGATGGAACCCCATTTTACAGGTGGGTAATCAAGTGTGGAGCATTTGATCACCCTTTGCCCACACGCAAATGACAGATATTCCCTTTCTGAAATCCTTTTCTGCTAAAGGGAGTCTTTCTCACTCATGCCAGATGACGTCATCTCTAGGCCCAGCTGTCCACAGAAACTCAAAGCTGTGAGCTTTGGAAGTCACGATTTCCTAGTCCTTCTTTGAGCTTCTAAAGCAACAACAAAACATTACACACCTTGTTCTTCCTGTCCACAAGTTCTAAAGGCTTAGAGAGTTCAGATGACTTTAGAATTCTGCTTTGGGTGAGGTCTGATGCACACAGGATAAGCACCGAATTATATTGGTTGGATGGTTTCCTTCTTTAAAGCATTTTTATATCTGAAAACACATCTGATCTCTGCTTCACCCCTGTGAGGTCTAAGAGTCAGGTTGATGCTCCTGGGGATAATTAAATGGTCTCATAGAGAGTCAAGGTCACAGATCGATTTCAGGGTAGACCAACTCCCAGCTTTCCAAGCCAAGGTCTAGCTGATTCCATTAGGTGGCACCCCTCTTTAGAAAACAGGAAGAATTACCAGAGTATTGGAGATAATTATTGCTAAAATGACTTCAGAGCTCTGGAGTGGGAATGGGGGTGGGCATGGGTGTTGGGGGGAGGGTGGGAGTGGTCTGTGGAAAGTTTCATCTTCTGTGAGTCTTAGATTCCTCTTCTGTAGGAGAGGAGCAAGTCATTGACCTCCTCCCAGTGTTACTGTGTGATAGTGAGTCTTAGAATACTTACATGGGAGTTCCTATCACAGGGCATGTTGTACAGCAAACAGTCAACTATGTGAATAATGTTGTTGAATGTGAGATTTGTTAATGCAATTGGAAAGCCTGAATTGAAGCCCTCAGGACTGTGGACTGCACAGATAGAACAAACCTCCAGCCTGACAGTCTAGACCCAGCAAGAGAAAGGATTCCCCTGAGGGGGCAGAACCGTGATTAAAGCCAAGTATCTATCTTCCTGCCCAACATTACTGTACCATTTCACTGAGGTTCTTGGTGGATGTAGCGTGTGTGTGTGTGTGTGTGTGTGTGTGTGTGTGTGTGTGTGCAGTGCAGGCAGGCAGAAGCCCACCTGCCCTGTGATTTCTTTTTCTTACCACGGTTGAAGGTTTTGGTGAAGGTGACACAGTGAGTGATTTGCATATCCCGGTCCAACCTTTATCCTGATGTACTCTATATATGGTGAACAAAATGAATAAACAGTCCCCCTTTCCATTCTCATTCTCTCAGTCTCTCAGGTGGGAGGACTGTCATTACAGAAAGGAGAAAATTAAGGAAAAATTTAGACAAGTTTTGACTGAAGACAGTTTTAGGTTCCTTAACTCTGAGGTTTCTCATGGGCAGTGGTTGGACATGTGTATACCTGTCATTTTGTGGGTGTAACAAACAATGACAAATATGGTTGGGTAAGACAAGAAACATTATTTTTGTGGTCTCAGGGTTGACTGTTTTGAGCCAGCATGGCTTGAATGGCCTAGAATGTCATCCTTCACCTGACCAGGACCTCCATTGTGACAGTGATGGTGAAGACTTCTTTGTGACAGCAGAGACCCTTTCTATTCCCAGGCTTGTTCACATGATGCAGAAAATTTCGTGGGAGCAGGGAAGAACAGGCCTCAGTGTACCTGGACTTTTCAAGTCTCAGCGTGTGTCACAGGAAGCCACAGCCTGTCAGTGAAAGCCACATGGCAATTCCCAGATTTGGGAGGCAAGAGGTGGAAAATAAACAGATTCCAGGGCTAATCTACTTTCTACTCAGCCTGGATAGAGGGGGCAGTACAGTTGGAAGGATATGAAAAATGGTGCAAGAAGGCAGTTACTGACCTGGGCAGCTCTTGAGGGTACAGACTTGGGCTATCTGTTTGCTCTTTTAGCAGAGAGTGAAATCTTGCCTTGGTCTCTGTTCCCAGCTGGACACCGGAGGAAACTACAGATGGCCATGTCCTTTAGGAGCTCACAGGGACATGGAAAGCCTAACTTGGGCTAAGGAGGGTCACCTTGGGAACTTCCAAGAGACCCTTGGGAAATAGTCTAAGGTTTTCTGGAAGCTGTTGGGACAGCAGAAATGGGAGGAAAGCACTGTGCTGCATGGATCAGGAGTGGCTGGCAGGCTGACTCACTGGGAGACCCAGAGGAAAAAAGTCCAATAATAGCCCATGCTTGACGTAAACATCTCTGAGTGATGCCTAGAAAATGCTGCAATGTTGAAATGCTTCAGCTGGAAGGGATATTAGATTCCCTCATCTGGCCATCTTATTCTATGGTATCATGGCTCCCATGCTATTGTGTATTTTTCAAGCATGTTTATTAGTCCAGGAGAGATTAACAAGTCAAACCCCCAGTCTCAATGGCTTCACATGCTAAATGTTTATTTCTTATTCATACTAACTCTTTTGCAGATGTTCTTGGAAAGCATCTAACTTTTAATGGTGTTGTTCAGGAATTCAGGTTCCTTCTACATTGTAGCTCTACCTTCCTTCTGGGGCCATCATCTGTCTCACAGTGAAAGAGTATTTCTCATCAAATGGAACAAGAGGCCATAGATACAAGTTTTTGATACCATAACAAAATACCTGAAATAATATAGTCAAAAAGAGGAAAGGCTTATTTTCTAGTCTCCGAGGTTTCTTTTCCGTTGGCAGATGGCTCCACTGTCTGTGGGTGCAGAGTAAGACAAGGCATCATGGTGGAAGCATGTGTTGGAGGAGGGTGCTCACTTCATGGCAGCCAGGAAGCAAAAGAAGAGGGCAAGAGGAGGGACAATCACTCTTAAGGATCAAGCACCTCAATAACATAACTTCTTATTAGGTCCAATCTCCTAAGGGTCCACTACCTGTCAGGAGTGCTATCAGCAGGTCACCAAGCCTTCAACACATTGATCTTTTGAGGGGAATTCAATATGTAATCCTTTAGCATCATAGGAGACATCTTTGGGTCAGGCCTCGCCATAGCTTCATCTGTGTGTATACCCACAGACTAGAACTCAGCCATGCAGCTACATTGCAAGGGACTCAGGACAGATGGTACTTGTGCCCATGAATACAGTGACATGGGTTTGGGAACATGGGTTGTGATTGTTTGAACATCTCTGTGATGGTTCATCTTAGGTGTCATATTGGCTGGATTTAGGAGTACTGGATAATTGGTGCAGAAGATTTCTGGGTATATCCATGAGGTGTGGGGAGATATACCTTGAAGTGAGTGGGCATCATCCAATCCATCATCATCATCATCATCATCATCATCATCATCATATCTCTCTCTCTCTCTCTCTCTCTCTGTCTCTGTCTCTGTCTCTTTCTCTCTGTCTCTGTCTCTGTCTCTGTCTCTGTCTCTGTCTCTGTCTCTGTCTCTTTCTCTCTTAAATCCTCTGGGATGTTCTTTTCCTCTCAGGTTCAACTTCAGTCTTCAGAAACAGCAAGCTTGGAACTCCAGGACTTCCACAGTGACTCCCTGGCTTCTCAGATCTTTGATCTCAGACTGAGAGATATTTTAGACTGGTCTGGTTACAAGGCTTTGGATATGGACTAAGCTGTGCTACTAGCTTTCTACAGTCTCCAGCCTACAGATGGCCTGTGGATAGACTCCTAGTCTCTGTCTTGTGTGAGCCAATTTCCCTAAATGAATTTCCTCTCATCTAGTGGTCAGTCTCCATAGATGAAGACAAACAGCTCACACAGTAATTCCTTAAAGGGCTGAACTGTCACATTTGCCACACAGCTGCAGGACCTGGTCCAGTGTTTTATTCAGGATGGTGCTAGACACATAGGGAAGGGAGGGCATTCAACTCTTGGACTTTGTTCTGACTTTGGGTTCTGTCCTCCTTTATCAGACACGGTGACTAATCATAGCTTCCTGCCTTTGCCAGATACAGCTTTCCCTGGACTTCAGTCACTGTGGCTTCTCCTGTTTCTGGTCTCCTGACTCTGGGAGATATCTCTAAAGGAAAACAGGTCACCCAGAAAACCAGAACACATCCTGGATCTTCAGCTTCAATGGAGCTAGTACTGACTTGTCCAGAAACCTCCTCAGCAAGAAGAGCCTGCACTGTGCTCAGCCTTCCCTGTGTCCATCCATGTCCAGCCCATTTCTGTCAGGTGGGAATCTCACAGACTGTAAACAGGGATCAATCTGACCCATAAAATTGATGGGGCCTGATGCCCTGCAAACATCGGGCTGTGCCAGGGTGTGGCTTCTCTCTGACAGGCCCTGTCAGTCTCACACCCAGAGGGCCAGTTCTAAGGATCAGACAATAGCCTCCCCACCAGCTGCCTGCTGTTGTTTCCCTGTGTGGAGAAAGAAGCTGGTTCAAAGGGCTGGCCTAGTTTTCAGGAGTGAGCTTCCCTGTGGGAGGAGGGAATATGCCTTGTGGATGGAGCACAGGGACCCATCAGAAGTGTTGTGGAGACAGTGAGGCAATACATTTCTCATAAAGAACTTTGGCTCCTTCTCTGCAAAAAGAAATTTGGAGTAGTAGAAAAAGATCAAATAGCATAGGGACACATAGTGCCTACTATTTGTGTGTGTGTGTGTGTGTGTGTGTATTTGTGTACATAAAACATCAAGTATTTGGGTAGTGTGTGTGTGGATTTGTGCGTATGACACACCAAGCATTTTTACTTTTGATCGTATTGGAGTGATGTCCTGCAGAGCCTGCTGTGATGGCATAGTAATGCTGTTTCCTAAATGAAGACTTGAAAGCTCAGAGAGTTTGTTTAACTCTGTTAAGGTCACACAGCTCTCAGTCTCAGTGGCTTAGTGTGAGGTTAGAACCTGAGACCTTTCTGATTCCCAAACCAGTATCTCCCCTGTGAGTTCATACTTTCCAGGTTCCCAATTTTTCTGTCGTGATTAAGACTCATGGCTGTTCTACCTTAGACTTGGTCATTTGAGGTACTTGTAGACATTGTTTCTCAGTTGAGGCTATTATATTAGCTATTATATTCCAGGGTTGCTTTTTATTTACGAGAAAACAAACTCACAAGTCTTAAGTAACTTGTCCCAAGTTTGAGGGTCAGGAGGTAGGAGCAGGAATGGAGTTGGCTTAGAACTTACTCTTTAATCATAGGGCTAGTGCTCTCTTTTTGTAAGGCATGGGAGTGCTTTGAAAAAAAAGATAAATAATTGTCTTTACATTTTAACTGGTTGAAAGGAAAAACAACAACAGCATTCTGTAGCATATAAAATTTATGCAGAATTAAAATGTTACTGCCCACGAATAAAGCATAGGTCACCTCTGTGTCTCCTCATTGACCATGGGGGCTTTTGCACCCCAGTAGTGACAATGAGTCTTCCTAGCAAATCTCTGTGGCCTGAGAAACCTAAGACATCTTTTTTCCCCTGGTCTTTTAGATAAAGCCTGCTGACCTCTGCACTGAAGTGGCCCGCTGGAGGAGGCAGGAGGCAGACAGTACTGGACAGGAGGCAGGTGTCCTTTGCTTGTGAGTCCTGGGAGAGTTGGCAGGCCTTGGAGAACACTGTCTTTCCCTTGTGGTGGTACATGGTAGCTTCCCAGGGTAGGGTCATTCCCTAGAGAGGCTGTATAGAGAGTCCAGGTAGGCCGGCTCTGGAAGCACCAGCAGGTGGACTGTGTAGAAGCAGGTGTCTGGGCAAATGTGCACCAGGTCAGGCTGTGTAGAAGCAGGTGTCTGGGCAAATGTGCAGCGGGTCAAATAAGGATAGGCAGCGAGATGAAAAGGAAGATGGGGTTTGATGGCAGGGTCTAAGGGTGAAGCCCATTGGGGTTGGTGGAATACCAGTCTGGAGTAAATGAGTCATGAGAGGGTGATACTAGGGGGTGGGGTGGTAGAGTTAGGGAGCAGATAGCATATTTTGTTACTCAAAACTAATTCAGGTGCAGTGTGGGAAATTCCAGCCAGTGCCGGAAGATACTGCACTTGGCCATGCTGGCAGGTACCTGAGTTAAGCAACCAGCTCTGAAGCAGCTGAAGTAGACTATGGATTCTTCAGGGCATGAGTATCTGTATGGCAGGTTATACTCTCAGGCAGTCTAATGGGCACATTGGCTGTGGGAATACTCCCTTCTTTCTTTGATGTGCAAGAATAATGGGCCACACGCATTTCCCTCCTATTTAGGAACACTTAGGAAGGGGGAATCAATTTTTTTTTGTAAGAGATTTATAAAGCCTGTTGTGAAAAGGAAATGGGGGCTTGTGCTTGAAGGAGGAGAAACTTTTGGGACAGACGCTGTGGAGGAGATACCTGCCAGACTCATTGTTCCTGACCTCTGCATATGGGAGCTGGGAACCTCATTATTCCTTGGAAGAGCTTGATGAGAGAGAGTACAGGAAAGGAGGAAGGAGGATGGGACTCCCGAGTTGATGTGCCAGTGCTGTCAAATGTCTCACCGCCTCGGTTATGTGGATGCCATCTTCCTTTGTGTTGACGTGAGAGCCTTTACTCAACATTTCTTCATACCTTTCATTCCTTCTCTGGTTGGCCAAGGCCAGCCAGAGTTCTTACTTTCCCTAGATGCCCATTTCCCAGTGGCACTTAGGTGATGATGTCTACAGCAAGAGAGCGGGTAAATGACATGGGACATGCCCACACTGAATGAGGTATAGGCTGGTGGAGGATGATGGGACCGTCTCAGAGAAAACTGGAGACTGTGAGGAGTAAACATCGTTCCTTTCCCCATCTGCTTACCTATTCCGTGACTGTTTACTGGGTCTCTGCTGTTTAAGGCAATTGATGGAGTAGAGAGTGGTGCTGATCACGAGCATAAATTGTTGGACATTGAGTGCTAAAGAGCCCTATGGAGGCACTTCGTCATGAGAACTGAGAGGAAGGATACATTTGCATCTAGGAGTGATTCCTTCTGAAGCACTATTGTTAGAACTGAGTCTTGAATGAGGGGTTGGTTATAGATGTATGGAAGTGAGAGGAAGAGGGACTCAGGGTGGAGTCAAATGCACAGGAGAGACTTTAGACGTGGAAGTGAAGGGAGAGTGTGTGAAGGGAGAGGACCCCTGAAGGAACATTGCAGTCAACTAGAATGGAACTGAATGGTACACTGTGCTAGAGGGATCAGAAAGGTGGGGGTTATAGTATAGACCCTGTAGCCACTGTGCCAAACAGTATGGCAGGTCCTAAGACATTAAAAACAATAGATTTCTGTATCACCTGGCAATCTGAGTACATTCACAAAGCCAACAGAATCAGCATATTGAGGCATCTACATGAATGTGCTTATTGTAGTTATTTACAACAGCCAAACATTAGAAGAATAGCTTGGTCTACAGAGTGAACCGAGGCTACAAAAGAGAAACCCTGTCCTAAAAGACCCCCCCCAAAAAAAATTTTTTTAGAAGACCAGGGGTATAGCATACCTGCAATTCTAACGCTTGGGAAGCTGAGGCAGGAAGACCATAAATTTGAACCTGAGCTACACAACGAGTTTTAGGACAGTAATCTAACCCCCTACATCCCCCAAAAGAAGGGAGGGAGGGAGGGGGAGAGGGAGGGAGGGAGGGAGGGGGGAGGGAGGGAGGGAAGGAGGAGGGGAAGAAACAAATAACCTATTCCAACTCATTTAGCTATCAACCGCTGTGTAGATGAGGAAAGTGTGCATACACAGTGGAATACTATACAGCTAGGAAACAGTGAAATTCTCTTCATTCTAACAACATGGACGAGACCAGAAAGAGTTTGTGCTAAGTGAAATAAGTCACATACAGACAAACCAACAGCCTGTGATCTCATTCACCTGCGAATTCTGAAGCAGCTGATCTTATGGAGGTTGAGAGTAGAACAGTGGTTGCCAGTGGCCAGGAAGAGAAGGCAGGAGGAGGGCACGAGGGAAGGTTAGCCCACTGGTTCTGAGTTCAGTTAGGCGGGACAAATAAGTCCCGTTATATTACTGCACAGGAGAGTGACTGTGGATCACAGCAACATAGTTGAGATTTCGAAAAGACTAGAAGGAAGGACACTGAATATTTTCCTCTCAGAGAAGCAATGGCCTGCAGCAATGGATAATTTGCCCCTGTTTTACTGTTATTATATAAAGGCTGCCTGTGTTGAAATATTACATGGTACTTCATTTATATATATAATTTTCATGTGTCAATTAAAATCTAACCACGGCTGTGTAGGTACGGTCTTCCCAGACATAGTTCTATGTACTGTTGAAGAGTCACATTTTCCATACAATATTGGCCCCAGTTTAGTAAGCTGGGCTACAGGAAGCAAAATGACCGCCTAAAAGGACAGGACAGAGGTAAGAAGTGGTGGCCTCTGGAGTCAGATGTGAGCAACCACTCTGGTCTGTCCTCTTAGCATGGAGTAGAAGGGAATGGAGCCCAGTGGAGAAAGAGGCCAAAGGACTGTTGTTTGGAGGACTTGGATCAGTTCCCAGCTACGAAAAGCAGGAGCCACTGGGGGTTGAAGCTCAGTTGTGTCCTGATGGTTGGCAAAGTGGGGGTCTTTCAACAAACCAGTGCAACTCCCAGGGCTAGCGGGACACAGGGAAGACTGGGGCCTCACAGACCTTCTAGACCTGTAAGTCACAGAGCAGCCTTCCTTCCCGTCATTCCTACACCGTTTGTCTCTTTTTGTTTGTTATTATTGAAGGCATTTGCATGAAAATAGGGTTTTCCCTGTCTTCCAGGGCTCAGTTTCCTGCTGCTGTTTCGCACCTGAAGCTGTAATTCTCCATTTGTGGCTCAATAACCAGTTCCTGGGTGGCTAATTACAGGCCATATGCTCCTGGGGCTGGCATGCTGGAGAGGCAGACTGCCATGCTCCCACGCCTGCCGCTGTTCTCATTTCTTTTTGGACCTGGTGCTCCAAGCCTGTCCTCCAGTGGCTCCTGGTGGCTCCAGAAGACTGCTTTCTTTCCTAGCTCCTGCGCTGTTTTCAGGTGACCCCGGCTGAGCTTAACTGGGCATGCACTACTTAGCCTGCCAGCAGCTCCGAGTCAAACCAGCTGGCAAAAGTCAATGGAAGCTGATGATGTCTGCACTGCGTATGTCCCAGGCAGGTGGGTAATGGAGTGTAGTGGAACACGCTTTGGCCTGGGATTCTCCAAGTTGAGCTACAATTCTGATTTAGGAAATGGTGACGAGATTTTGGAGATCTCTCTACCTGTCTCATTCTTCCCATTCTTAGTCACATGCAAGGACCTTGGTGATAGTCATAGTTTCCAGCTTGAGTCCTAGGTGTCTGTGAAGACAGTGGTGGATATTAAAACAGTTAGGAGCCCCTTCCAGAGGCAAAGTACTATAGAGAGCTGATTGCTGCCTTTGTCTTTGAGTCTCTGTGATCTAGGACAGAAAGTGATCGTGGGACAGAGTGCACGAGCTATGCTCTTGCTGAAACACACGTTTACTAGAATCCCAGGTCTGACTCAAAGATTCAAATAAGGCAGATTTGATCACTTGCCACCTTGAGAATCCAGAGACCCAAGAAGTGGTAGAGGAGGACAAGGGTTTCTTCAGTGTGACTAAACTTGAAAGGAGCAAAGGAATCTTATATTCTTTAAAAACAACTTTTATTAAATGGTTCTTTGACAATTTCATACCTGCATATGCTGTGCTCTGACTGCTGTCACCCCACTCTCTCTGATCCTCCCAACATCTTTCATACACCCCTCCTCCCTGCAAATCCCTTTTCTCTATTCCTGTCTTCGTGTTTCATTTTTATGGCTTGCCAAGTCTAATCCGAGCCATCCTTGAGACAATACTCTGAGATTAGCATGGGAGCCAAGTGAGCGTCTCGGTAGGTACACAGCTGAAGGAGGTGCTTTCCTCTTCTCTAGAATCTTTCCAGCCCATAGGGGAACTAGCATCCTAGGTGCTTCATTGGAGGAAGCAACTGCTCTGAGATAACAGGGGAAAGGCGAAAGTGGAGGTCCAGAAGCATGGGTAGTCTCACAGTCTCCATCAAATGTCTGGATGAGCCTTATCTTTGGGGAAAGGATCATCTGCTTTTCCTGAACTTGATGTACAATCTGGAGGAGGAGAAGGAAGAGGAGGAGGGAGCGAGAAGAGGAGAAGGAAGAGGGGGAAGGAAAGGGAAGGGGTTACATAGGTTAGAGGAACAGTAAGAAAGTAGTTGAGGTAATAACTTGGTCTCTACCCAGAGACTTCTAGGTGCCTCCATGATGACCTAGGACAGGAAATTGTAAAATCATGGCTGATGGTCTGTTGATTATGATGTCCCTCCAAATCATGAAAATATCTTAGTTATTCTTACTTTGATGACATCAGCCTTGAGGAGAGAAGAGAGAAGGAAACTTACACCAATCAACCCTATGTTTCAGTTTTAGACAAACACCTCTTAAAGGATTGGCACATCTCCAGGAGTGTGACTGCCAAGCTAGTGGGTGGGGTGGGGCTGTCCATTCTCTTAGGCTTCTGTGGTTTCTGCTTACCGCAAAGACTGTAGTACAGTTTAGAGATTCCTGCAAATAGGAGGGAAAGTTAGAATCTGGGCGGCCCCAAAATGACAAAGGACCACAGTACCCACTAACTTTTGGTTGTTGTTATCTAGATATTTTCTCCATAATCATGGGTGCTTTGATGAGAAGGAATGGCAAAGTAAATGGACGCATGTGTGCGTGCATGTGTGTGTGTGTGTGTGTGTGTGTGTGTGTATGTGTATGTCTGTGACCAGAGGACAACCTTGAATGAAGTTCCTGAGGTGTCATCCAGTTTTCATTTGTTTGTTTGAGACAGGGCCTCTTACTAACTTGGAATTCCTCAAGTTGGCTTGGCTGGCCATCCAGCAACCCCAGGGATCTGACTGTCCTGCCTTTTCAGTACCGAGATTACAAGAGAATGGTGGATGCCACTGTCTTAGTTAGGGTTTCTGTTACTGTGAAGAGACACCATGACCATAGCAACTCTTTTTTTTTTTTTTTTTTTTTTTTGGTTTCTTTGTGCGGAGTTTTTTTTGTGTGAAGCCTGGAACTCACTTGGTAGCCCAGGCTGGCCTCGAACTCACAGAGATCCGCCTGCCTCTGCCTCCCGAGTGCTGGGATTAAAGGCGTGTGCCACCAACGCCCAGCCATAGCAACTCTTATAAAGGAAAACATTTAATTGTGGCTGGTTTACAGTTCAGAGGTTTAGTCCATTATTATCATGGTGGGAAACATGGCAGCATGCAAGCAGACATGGTATTAGAGAGGTAGCTGAGAGTTCTACATCTCGATCCATAGGCAGCAGGAAGAGACAATGAACCACACTGGGCTTACCTTGAGCATATGAGACTTCAAATCACACCCCCAGTGACACACTTCCTCCAACAAAGCCATACTTACTCCAACAAGGCCACACCTCCTAATAGTGCCACTCCCTATGGGCCAAGCATTCAAACACAATGGGGACCATTCTTATTCAAAGCACAGCCACCAAACTATTTTCTTTTTAAATATGGGTTCTGGGGATCAACCCAAGTTTTCATGCTTTCAAGCCTAGCACTTTACTGACCAGGCTATTTCTATAGACCTTTATGTGAGTTTTGATATCTAAAAAGCATTTATGTTTCTGTAGTCTATGTGAAAGAAATTACAACAGGATGGCTTCAGATGCAGGCAGGTCCATGTACTGTCTACAAGGACCCAAGCTAAACCACACAGACTCCTCTATGAATATACAAATGGGGGTGCTAGGGACATCTACCTTCTCTGTACCCTAGCTAATGATGCTCTCTCGTGGTGACTGTATGGCCTCTTTCCTCTCTCTCTGAACCAGTTTGTTTTATGGGATTTCATGAGGGCCCAATGAGATGATGGATGAGAATGTCTTTTACAACACTAGGCATGTGTGTACGCTTCCAGTGACAGTCAGCGACAATGCTAGCAATACCAGAATGTGTCGTGGTAATTTTCCGCACTGTGAGAGGGGGTGGCTGATGGCAGAGAGTGTCATCCCTTCTCCTTCTCACTAATTTATAACCTGTACGCTCATTTTGTCTCCGCAGTTGACACATGTCATTTGCAGCTGTTCGCTATCCTCTCAGTGGCCTCACTATATCTTAATTATTTTTTATGTTACTACTCTTGCTTTCTCAAACAGAACCCATGAAACTTGCATTTGTAGGCTCGCTTTCAGCTAGGATAAGGGTAGGAAACCCAAGTCTCTTCAGTCAAATGGACCTGTTAGAGAGTTGGAATCAGAAATGAGCAATGTCAGGCTAGGATCAGGAAGAAAATTCTTTTTTTTTTTAAATAAAAATATACTTTATATTATCGTTGTCATTATTTATTACTGTGTGTATATGATATATGTGTGTGCATGTGCCAAGTCACACTTGTAGAAGTCAGAGGACAACTTTCAGGGGTCAGTTCTTTCTTTTCACACTTAGGTTGGGGATGGAACTCAGGTCATCTGACATGCCCAGCAAGCATCTTTACCCACTGAGACACTTCCCTGTCTCCAAGAAGATTCTTATACTGAATGTGATGGGGCCACTTGGCTCTGATCTCTATAGCTGCTGTTCAGTGATGGCTGTGATGCTTTTGTCGGAGAACCCTCATTAGTCTGGACTTGATAGACTCAGCAAGTTCTTTGCTCTTTTCAAATGTGTTCTGAACTGTCTAACCATTTTTAATATGCTCCCCTCAGGTATAGATTAGGTGGATGAATTAAGTTGTTTGCAGTTAAGATCCCTTCCTGGTTCAGGGAGCGAAACTGGAATGGTTTCTAAATGTCATCTTTGCTTTGAAGTAGCTTAGTTGAAATAGATACGCATCAGGAGGGAAAATTCATCCATTACATCTGGAAAGAAGATACCATCTCTCAGGTTTCCCAGTTCTCACAACTTCTTCCTTGTCTGCTGATCCTTAAGACAATGACCTCTGCCAATGGAGACTGCAGAGTTTTAGGAAACTACAAAGGAGAATCTTTTCAAAAATAAAATCAGGGGAGATAGCTCAGCAGTTAAGAGCACCTGTTGCTCTTGCAGAGGACCTGGGTTCAATTCTCAGCCCCTACATGATGGCTTACAACCATCTGTAACTCCAGTTTCAGGGGATCCAGTGCCCTCTTCTCGCCCCCACAGACATCAGGCACACATGGAGTATACTTACTTACATCCGGGCAGAAATAAAGTGAGCTTTCCTTTCTTGTCAAAGACTCTGTTGTAGGTATTATTTTTGTTATCTTAACTCTTTCCTTCAATCCTAAAGACCTACTAGTGTGTGTATCTTCCATTTGTTATTACATTACTTATAAGATTAAAGTTAATAAAATCTTTTATCTTTTATTGTTATTATATTATTAGAATATATGTAGAGGCATAAAAACCAGTGGAAAACAAGTGACAGAAGAGGAGGAGAAATAATTTAGAAAGAGTGGAGAGATAGGGATATATATATATATATATATATATATATATATATA
>CABHPQ010174591.1:26621-51368 GCA_902168405.1 Peromyscus aztecus
TGTGTATATATATATATATATATATATATAGAGAGAGAGAGAGAGAGAGAGAGAGAGAGAGAGAGAGAGAGAGAAAGTGCAAGCGGCAGACATAAAAAGAAGACCAATTTGGGAAAAGATCCAGTGATTGGCTTCTATGGCCCTGGTATCCTATCTACTGGTATCCATGACCTATGGAGTTCTTTCTCATATTGAATCCGGGCTTGCTATTTGACTTATAGGGTATGGTAGAGGTAACAGTGTAGAGTGTAGACCCCAGGTAGGTCTAAAATTCTTCATGATTTCCCACCATGACCTGTATTTTCATATGGCGAGTACCCCACAGTCTCACATGTTTAAGAGTGGGTGTTATTACAATGTTAGTGGCACTATTCTGGGAGACGATGGACATTTTGGGAGGCTGGACACAACTGGAAGAATGTCTTTTTAGGTTCTTACACTTGGTTCCCAGCGACCTCTCCCTCTGCTTCCTGTATACCACAATTGAAGAAGATCTTTCACAGTCCATTCTTATTGCCATGAGGTTCTTCCCTACCAGTGGCCCAGAACCAGTGGAACCATAGAGTAAAATAAATCTCTCCTCCCTGAAGTTGACACATTGGGTATTTGGGTCGCAGTTATGCAAGAGTGACCAGCCTAGCCTCTTAACGTCATTTTCTCCGTGGGATGTTAACTGCTGTGTTGGAAGGGTGTTCAGGAAGATCTGTGGGGACCACACAGACAAAACCAACGTGCTGCTTCCAGGCTGATTGGTTCTGTGAATTATCCCAGTCTGTGCTGACAGATGACACAGCTCCAAGTGTGTGACAACAGTGACCTGAGAGATTTCTATCCACCACAAGTAAGCCAAGTTGCTGCTATGTTCCTGACCCATGGGGAGATAATGTGATTATTGTTTTCTTAAGTCATTAGATGTCAGGCTACCTGCTACTTAATATAGTTCTCCTGCTGAGCTTCATCTTGGCAAAGATGCTGTGGTCTCCAGGTATGAGTGCGAAAGGGGGATGTTCAGAAATCACCTGTCTTCTCAAGACCCACTAGCATTATTGTTCTGCTTCATAGCCCCAGTCATTTCCATTTAGTAGAAATTCCTCCTGGGCTCTGATGGATAATTGGACATTATTTCTGGCTTCCAGTATTGCCGTACCTTTAATTCTCTTGAGTCTATTTTTGTAAGTAACTCCATTGGAAGCTGGATGAAGATGAATCAGGTGCTCTTCTCTTGCTGTCCTCTTAAGCAGGAAATGTAGACTCTATAGCTATCTCTGGGGTTTTGATTTTACATTCGTCAGTGCACATATTTCAGATCATTGCTTCAAAAATATATGCTTGTTCTGTCATGTTATTTATTATTTACAAGTGCCACTTAGGACTTTATCGTGTGATATAAAACAGGTATAAAACACGAATGTAGAAAACACAACAGAAGAGTAAATGGGAAAAGTTCTAACGTTTTTTTTCTATCCTAATGGCTATTCTGTTATGGCCAGGAAATGTGCCTCTTCTCCCTTTTTGGAGGCCACTGGTCACTGGCCAACATTTTATAGTCCTGTATTATCTGAAGAGTCTTTATGGACACAGATTCTGCCGTATTTACTTCTTCTAAAATCACTCTATTAGTGTTGTATCCCTCCCTCCTTCCCCCCTCCCTTCCTCCCCCTCCCTCCCTCTCCCCTCCCTCCCTCTCCCCTCCCTCCCTCCCCTCTCCTCCCTCCCCCCTCTTTCTCTGTGTGTGTATATGTGTGTGTGTACACATCAGAGAACAGTTTTGGGTTTTGTTCCTTGGGAACTCTTCTTTTTGTTTTCTTCCTTCCTTCCTTCCTTCCTTCCTTCCTTCCTTCCTTCCTTCCTTCCTTCCTTCCTTCCTTCCATCTTTCTTTGTTTGAGACAATGTTTGATATTGGAACACGAGGCTGGCCAGTTCACCTAGGCTGCTAACCAGTCTTCCCAGTTCTAGGGTTGTAAGCATGCACCTGCATACCTTGCCTCTTCTTTTACTCCGGATAAAACTCAGGTTTTAATGTATGTGCAGCAAGCAATTTACCAATGGAACTATCTCTCTTCCCCCATGTATGTTCCATGTTTCTTGAAAGAAAGGATGAATGAGAATGTGACGGAATGGAAGAATACCAAACTTACAAAGCTTAAATTTGGTCCTTTGTTCCCAAAGGTTAAGATCTAAGCCTGAGTATACGTCTTATTCATAAACTGTTCACTTTTTAGAATCCCCTAAATTGCCTGCTCCCTGAGAAGGGCCCCTGTGCTAAGCACGCTGTTAGAGGAAAACTTGGAGACTTTTTATTTCCCAAACATATTTTGTTCTCCTCCTTATTCCATCTATTCCAGAGACATATCCCATGACATTCTTGCACATACATTTTCTCCTTTTCCTGCAACCAGGCTTCTAGGCTTGGCTGTATGGCAAAGAGCCAGCCCAGTGACGTCCTTCCTAGCAAGTACACGTGTGAGAGGATTGTCTTGGTCATTAACTAGCTTGCTTCACCAAGACTGGGGCTGCCTGGATATCTGTCTTCTTCCATTTCCTGGGGCCCAAGAGTTTGTGGCAGACATGGCTATAACCAGCTTGTCAGGTCTATTTGTTCAGCTGGGCATCTCTCTTGCCTGTCAGACGACTTGACTTTTCATCCCCACTTAGGCTTTTGAGCTATCTCGTGAGGTAGAGCCAATGTTTCCGTTTCCTTCCAGACCTCCACTGGCTTGCCTTGCCTGAGGTTGCACAAGTAACTGGGAACATAGGAGAACACAGTGAAGGCACAGAAGGATAGCTTTATCTTGTGTGTGTGTGTGTGTGTGTGTGTGTGTGTGTGTGTGTGTGTACACATATGTATTCAGAAGTTATGGGAAAGTAATCAGGTTGGATTTAAAAGGTTTTAATTTAATTGCTGATCTTTAGATTAATTGTTACTGGATTTTGGCCAAGATAGCCCAGTGGCTCAGTGGAAAGGAATTCTTGAACACAGACATAGAAACTCAGAAAAGAATGTCATAGTGGACATGCTTTTTGGCTGCTCTAAACCTTACAAACCCATGGGTGGGCAAGTCTGTGTCCCCGGATCTTAGTGGCTTAACAAACTCACTGCTCCAAGTCCTTCATGGGCATTGGAGCCTCGGCCTCACTCAGGAACTCAGGTGGTAGAGAAGCCACCATTTGTCAGTGGCTATGGCGGAGGGAAATAAGAAGATCTACAGGGACTCTGGTCTGCCAAGAGTGTTAATGTCACCCAGAGTACCTTGGCCACTTCAAGCGTTTCAGCCAACGAACATGGCTGTGTGCAGCACAGACAAGAAAGTAGAGTAAGAGTATGTGACCCAGAGAAAGAACTCCAGTGCTCCTGTGGGTGGCAGTCTGTGGTATGTTCCTCCTTGGGGGGTATCTTTTACTTTCTGCAGTCAATCTCCCTGAGGTTGAAGTCAGAAAACCACTATGGTTAGCAGAGTAATGTGCACCCAAAGATGTGTACATCCCAGTCCCTAGAACCCATGAATGCACAACCTTACCTGTGGAAACATATCTTGTTTAGATGTATTGAGGTTAAAGGCTAACCTTTGGAAGATAAAGATCTGTAATTTTTTCTTCTTATTTATTTATTTATTTATTTATTTATTTATTTATTTATTTATTTATTTATTTGGTGGGTGGATGTGGGGCAGAGTGAACAGGTGGAAATCAGAGGACAACTTGCAGGAGTCTGTTCTCTCCTTCCTCTATGTGGCTTGTGGGTATATAACTCAGGTCACCAGGCTTGGTAGCAAACACTCTTACGCACTGATCCATATTATTGGCCCATGCCTAAGGATACAGAGTTGGAGAGATTGTCTTGGATTATTGGAGTAGACCTAGTTTAGCCACTTGGGTCCTGATAAAGAAGAAGAATCAGGAAAAACACACTGAAAGAAGATGTGAGAATGAAAACACATTAGGATGATGATAAGGAGGCTTCAAGGTGAGGAACGCAGGCAGCCTCTAGAATCTGGAAGATGTAAGTAAATGCTCTACTCATTCCGGAACAAGCCTATGAATACCCCATGAGCCCAGGAAGACTTCTGACCCCAGATGGTAGCATAGTAAGTTTGTTTCTTTGAAGCTACCATATTTGTGATTTGTATGAACTAGCAACTAGAAGAAGTAAATGTAGTTTCATTCTGAGATTCCTCTAAAGGTAGGCTTCAGCTCAAGATGCAGAATATGTTCATCAGAGGTGATAACTACAAAGTTGGATTCCAAATGGTGTGTGAAGGAGGGGATGGAGGCTAGAATCATTCATTCTAGTGAGGGTGATGGAGTGACGATTTCCAGGAGAGCAGGTCATAGATCTGAGTCATGATGTGTATACTATGAGGCATGGCACCCATGCCCTGCTACATAAGCAATGGGTCTCCATCAGAGCAATGTGCTAATTAAGAGTCCTTACTGGATATGTAGCCTTCAAGCTTGGTGCTTGGTACTGTGATCTTCTCTGACATCTATTCTTCCAAGTGTCCTTAAGGAAAGAATGGATAGATTCTGTGGTTTGTAACAGAACCTTGCTCTGTAACAAAACATCCTCAAATTCCTTAGCTTAAAGCAACTCCTTATTCATTTACTATAGGGGTTTGTGTATTTACCATCACCTCCAGTCTCAACCAGTAGCTCAGCTGATGCTAGAACTCCTGGATGCCAAGATGGAGTGAATCTTTGGGAAGTTTGGCTGGAGATTATCAGAATTGGCAGACTGGCTTCCGTTCTCCTGCATGTAAGTCTCCACCTCACTTCTAGGCCTGGCCTATGACTTGGTGACTGGATTTCCAATGGAAAGGAAGTAGAAGCAGCCAGGCTAAATTAAGGGTTAGTCCTAAAGCTGATCAGTGACAATTTTGTTAAGATCCGTGTGTGGGAAAGGACTTTGCAAGGATGCCATGCCAGGAGGATGCTTCACTGAGCTATTATTAAGGCAGCCAGCTGCCACAGAATATGGAATATGAACACAGGGTTATGCACAAGGTCCTCTGGGAGAAAGAAGAGAGAGTGGCTGGCTCTGCCCATGGAAGCAGGAGAAGATCAAAGAGGATGTGATATTTGGGAAGCAGGGAGGGCTTGTCTCCATATAGAGTGTGAATGCTTTTGGAACTATTTACTTTGGGAACCATTTTGTGCCTAATTTTGGCACTGGAAATACCTAGTGAGTTGTTAGTGGAGCCAGGAGAGGCCAGAGAGGACACAGTAGCAGCATAGCCACACCCTTGAAAGCTGTCTAGGCTTAGGACACCTCAAGAGTCAGAGTTTCAAGTAGAGAAATGATGTAACTGAAACTCTGGGGAAAGCAGAGTGGGGGAGTAAGATAACTCACATTGCCTTCTTTGTTTACATTCAGTCATTTTCTTCTTTTCACTACATCAGAAACACATTTGGGTTATTTACCCAATAACAATATAAACAGCCCACGTTTGGCAGATGCTGTTGTGAATGGAAGACTTCCACCACCACCACCACCACCACCACCGTGATTTCTGATTCAGAGCATTATGTAAGGAGTCCATCGGAACCAGTGCTGCCCACCCTCATTTTACCAGCAACCCCATCTATTCTACTTTGGAGCAATCCAACTCTCAGCAGCGTAAAACAAACAAACAAAAAATATCAATTCCCCTCCCCCTGCCCTGGCCATGGGCCTTCTGGTTGACTAGATATGCTGTCTGGGCTCGGCTGGGTGGCCAGGGTGTGGGTCTGGCTGATTCTGGATCCTGCTTACAGACTGGGTTGAGGGCTAAACCCTGGGATGGATGACTAGCAGTCTCCCTGGGGACTCAGTTAAAGGCCAGAAGTAAAACAGCAAGCCCAGTGGCAGCAGCCCGTCACCACAGTCCCTCCCTGCCCCCCGGCTGCTAAGATGCCAGTTCATGGCCAAGTCAAAATAGAGTTGGGGGAGGACAAGGGGTACAGAGTTCTGTTCCTGTGCTGTGAAGAATTGGACCTAAGTCACTCTGCCACTACAGAGAGGGGAGCTTAGACTGGGAGAAATTAGGGTTAATTCCAGGTATTTTATAGGATTTAAATGTGAATTCTTTGAGCCAAGGTCACATCCTACTGGTGCAGTGCACCGACATCTCACAAGAATCTTCAGTCATATTTGTGTTTCTGTCTCTTGTTGTAGAATATTATTTTGAGGTGTGTTACTTTTGTTTATGTTGCATTTGTTTAACTCTGTGAAGCTGTGTTACTGTGCCTGTGTAAAACACCTGATGGCCTCTTAACAGGCTGAATGGTCAATAGTGAGGCAGGAGAAAGGATAGGCAGGGCTGGCAGGCAGAAAGAATTGATAGAAGGAGAAATCTGGGAGGAGAAGAAGCAGCCAGAGAAGGAGGAGGACATCATGGACCAGCCACCTAGCTACACAGCCAGCCATAGAGTAAGAGTGAAAGTAAGATTACAGAAGTAAGAAAAAGAAAAAGCCCACAGGCAAAAGGTAGTGGGGATAATTTAAAGTTAAGAAAACCTGGCTAGGAACAAGCCAAGCTGAGGCTGGGGCATTCACAATTAAGAATAAGCCTCCTTGTGTGATTTATTTGGGAGCTGGGTGGCAGGCCCTCCCCAAAGGAGCAAAAACACCAACAGCAGTCTCTGGCTTATTTCACTTTGCATGACAGTCTCCAGCTCCATTCATGTTACCACCACAGATGCCAAATGTCCTTTTGATAGCTGAATAATATTCTACTTACTATATGTATGTACCATATTTCCTTTCTTCATCCTTCTCTTGATGGGTGTTTAGATTGTTTGCATAGTTTGGGTACTGAGAATAATGTTGCAGTGGACATGGGAGTGTGGCTATTTCTTGGGACTTCTACTTTCAATTTCTTTAAACACTTAGCCAAACAAAGGCTTGCTGCTACCTGAAAAAAAAAAGGAGAAAATCAAACTATTTTTTTTTAAAAATTAAGAATATGTGAGAAAGCCTTTGGAACCATGCACCTGTAGCCTTCTTTGTTTATGTGTGTGGTGGACAAGAAGAGGCGGCCATCCTTCCGATTCCCTGTCTGCATGAAGAGAAAGGCTGGTGGACAAAACCCGGTTAGCTTCTGGGTTGATTATTGGGTGATAGAGTCAGGACAGTGAACAGAGGGGTTGAATCAAGGAGGGTGCTGAGAATCAGTGGGAAGAGGTTTCAAAACGGAGAAATCAGAAGTGAGAGCAGGATGGTGGTATGAGTGGCTAGGGGACTATGAGAGTCAAGATACTGGTGCTGAGTGTGAGCAGCTGTAAGACTGTTTCGACTCACTGATTCTAAATAGGGACCTACAGAGGGAGGCTCTTCCAGCTCAATGTAATCTGCAATATTTTGTTGCATCTAACCAATTATAAAACCTTGAATCAGCTGTAGGAAAAACAAAGAAGCAGAAGAGAATTATGAGTTAGGATCTGGGTTTTCTTCTTACAAACAACAGAGAGTCAATGGGCAGCAACCTCTGGGAGCTGAGTGACAGTTACTTCCTTTCACTGGAGCAGAAACTTTCAGTGTATATCACTGTCCCCAAGGGTCCTTGTGGTTGGCAGACTTGCCCAGCCTCTAACTTAGCTTGCCTGCCTGGATTCATCAGGACCATGAGTTTGGAGACCTTGGCCTTCTGTGGAATTTTGGGTTTAAACCTTGGATGCCTCTGGGGTTGCTATGAAGATTTATCACAGTATAATTAAAAAATTAAAATTGCATATATTTAAGGTATACAATGTGAATATTTGATGTATCCTTGCACTGGATAATGACTATTGTAATCAAATTAATTTATACTTGCCTTTATCACACATAATTACTGTTGTGAGGTATCCACAAGACTACTAAGACAAGGGTTCAAGCCAATAGGAAGTCTTTATTAGCTGAGTAGTAACTAGACTGGGTATCCTAGACCCAAGCATAGTTTCAAGTCTTTCCAGAGTGAGCTTTTTTTTTTCTTCTTTAAAATTTATTTTTATTTATTATTTATTCATACACCTGTATTTGTGTATACACATACCTGTGCTCACAGAAGTCAAAAGAGCAAATTAAATCCCTTAGAGCCGACATTATTTTTTTATTTGTTTGTTTATTTATTTATTTATTTATTTATTCTATGTGTCTTTTACATCATGTATCTTGATCCTATTCATTTCTTTGTCCCTTTGTATCCACCCTCCACCCCTGTACACATCCCAAATAAAACAAAATTTAAAAGAAAAAAGAAAGAAAAGAAAAGAAAATAGAAAATGGGAAAAACTTAAAAATCTTGTCATGGAAGCTGTGGTGTGACACAGTGAATCATGCTGTGAAGCGCTTTGTCCATTTATCTTTACTTGCAAGTGTTCATTGCAAAGAGTCATTGATCTGGTTCGAGGTCTCTGGTTTCTACTACCCTATCAATGCTGGGCTCTCGCTAGGGCTCCTCCTGGATGTCCTGTTGTTGCCCTGTGTTGTAGAGATCCTGCAGCTTTGGGTTTGCAGGTCAGGTTCCTTCACATGCTCCAGCAGATCATAGATGGGGTGGATGATGGGGTGGGCCAAGTCATCATATCCTTGGGTCTGGGCCTGGACAGCTGTAGGGTTGGTCTGCCAGATGTGAATGGGCACAACTCTCCCGTGCTTATGACTTTGGGCTGGCTTACCCACACCTGCACTAACAGGGTTGACTCTATTTTGCTGCCCTGGTGTGGTGTAGGGCCAGCCAGGGTGAGCTTTAAGCACAAAAATCACATCCTCGGTTGATACAGCTCAGTTAACAAGAACAGTTAGCCAGAAGCAGAACTACAGAAGCCCCAAAGCAAGGTTAGTACATTTAGGGAGTTTCTGAGAACTATGAGTTTTGATCGAATAGGCCTTTGTTCTCATTTTGGCAGGTGTTGCTGCCTACGTGCCGGCTTCCAAGGCCTCATTGGTACTTCTACCATGACGTCAGTTGTGCTAAGGTCTGGAGCCTACCAAGGTTTGGGAGCTTGTTATAATATGTGGGGGCTGTATGAGTGTGTGTGTGTGTGTGTGTGTGTGTGTGTGTGTGTGTGTGTGTGAGAGAGAGAGAGAGAGAGAGAGAGAGAGAGAGAGAGAGAGAGAAATCAGAGACAGACAGACAGACAGACAGACAGAGACAGGCACAGAGGGCACAGGCACAGAGACAGAGACAGAAAGAAAAACTTAAAAATCTACCTTATTATTAAATTTCCAGAGATAACACATACTATCATTACAGTTGCTGTAGTATCTTTGAGATTCCCCAGAACTTATTGAGCCTACCATTGAAAGTCTGTACTTTTTGGCCTGCATCCCTCCGTTTTCTCTGAAGTTTTAATAGAATCTGAAGTCCTTTCCAGAGAGGTGTCCCCATCCTTCAAACACTTGGATACCCTAACCCCCTAACGATGTTTACCCCTGGAACCTGGGTTGAAGACCTCTGCTTGAAAAAGGGGTCCCTGAGTGTCTTTGCTCCGTGCTACGGTGAATCCCACTTCTTACAGAGGGTGGACTGTTCCCCGCTTACTTCCCCTGACAGCTCCTCCTCTCTCATCTTTTCCGTACCCTGCCCACCTGTCTGTCTGTACTCTTCTCTTTGTCTGTGTGTATGGGCCTTCTACCCTCTTTCATAGGTTGTGATGCGGAGCCTCTCTGCACTCCACACGCACACACACACACACACACAGCGCAGATGCGGAGATGGAAAGGCCAGCTCTCCGGCACCCTGCAACTCCGGTCTTTCCCTCTTCACTCCTTCCCTGCTATCTGCCACTTGCCAGCCCGTTATAAATAGCTTAAAGAAGATTTTATTTCCAGCTTCCAAGTGACATGTGCTGTCAGCAGCACCACAAAACACTCCATTGATGTTTTTAAGGGGGTGGGGAAGAGGAAATCAAATTGCTTATTTGCCCAAAGCGATGTTCACTGAACTCAAATCCATTGACTCATTGTGGGACTCTGCTTTTCCCAAGAGAATGGATTGTGAAATTTGGACTGCAAGTAGCCTTCGGGCTGAATGGCTGGACCTCCTCAGATTAATTGGTCAAAGCCTCACCTCAAGGAGGAGGGCTGACTAGCCCTCCGAGGCTGGGATGAACTCCATGATCCACAGTGGGGGTAGCCACTTCTGAAAGCTTCGGGGCCTTGTCTGAAAAAGTATAAGTGATTGTTTTTCAGTCTGAGGCAAGTCAGGACAAAGCAAGAGAGAGAAAAGAAATTCCTTAGCATGCCGAGCCATCCCAGTGGAAAAAAAATAACGGTCAGAGCTTTGCAATTACAGAGAGAAGGGGCCGCGTGAGACGTTGGGTTATGACTGGGATGCCTTCAGTGACACTGTCCAGGACGAGGGGGATATGAACAAGCATAGACAAAGGAAGATGAATAATTTGGTTGTAGTCTTTGAGGCTGGGACACAAGCCCAGTACAGAGTTCTGAGAAGCTGGGGTTGCCTGGTCCCTGTTAGTAGCTTAAGTGGTGTCCTCAGTCTGCTCTTCCAGGTCAACCAGCTTACGGAGGAGTTCTCACTGTATGCTGGGCTCCCCTAGCGGCGGATCAAGGCCTTTCGACATGGAAATTATTGCTATTGCTCCCATTCTATAGCTGAGACAACTGGGGTGTGAAGAGGTGAAGTTACTTGCTAGAGGTTAGCAGAAGAAGTGGCTGGGACTAGCAGTTTGGTCCTAGGTTTATCCTCCTGACCTCTCTGTATTGCTATCTTGACGAGAGAAGCCTCAGAGTGGAGAGCAGCTCCGGTACTCTGTAGAAAAATAAACAAGAGCAGGAACAGCCCGCTTATTGTGAGTCCCGAGACGGCTCACACTGCCCAAGGGATAGAGAAACAATTAGACCCTGAACTAAGAGGACCAACAGTAGCTCTTATCACTTTGGACTCTGATATGGATGATAACAAAAGCTAATGCATGCCCTGACTTTTAACCTTACTCTGAGATAGCCATCACTTGCTAGGTTACTTTTCACAGCAGAGTCTGCCAACCAAGCTGGCCATCTTTTTCCCTCTTAAAGAGATAGACAGGGTAGGGGCCAAAGAGAGAGAGACCTGGCATATAGTACAGAGGTCCTAGCCATGCCCTCTGTTAGACCTGCTTCTTCTAGAGCAGGGAAGGAGAATATGCTAAGAGTTTCTTGTGACCTTGCTCATCCATTCTTCTCTGGGGTGCTATTAAGTGCACCCATTTTCCTCATGCTGTAAATGAGGCATTGGAAGTGATCACTTACATTTACAGGCTTGTTTAGCTTTCCCCCACGGTTCTGGAGTAGAAGCCCCTAGATGTGGTGACCTTAGTGACTTGATTCACTGTCATGCCTCCAGGAGCTAGCATAGTCCCAGGATTTACAGTACTTGGAATAAATGAATAAAGGAACTTGTCCCAGTATGGGGTACTATAATGAAACCGAGGTCTCTATGACTATACCAAGGAGAATAAGACAGATATGCTAGTTCCCGGGAACTGGAGATGGTAAGAATGATTAGCTGGGATGGAGCCAATGTGTACACCCATGGAATCTCTCATTGGACCTGGAGAGAAGTCCATGATATTAGTTTTTCAACTCCAATCAGTGTATGTCCAACGGGATCTTTCTGTGTGCATAGAAGAAAATAACACTAAAGAAATGTAAGTCAAACATTGCCTCTGCTTTTGAGAAGTTCCTCCTCTTCATATGGAATCCAGATGAGCACACCAAAGAAGTTTATTCTTGGTTCCTTTATGTGTAAACTGAGGAACTGGGACTTTTGCTGACTGTAGTCTGTTATGGTTTGAGTGTAAATGTCCCCCACAGGTACCTGTGTTTGAATACTTGGTCTCACATTGATGGTGCTGTTTTGGGAAGTGGTAACCTAGCCCTAAGTAGGTCATTGGGGTGGGCCTTGCAGGGTATGTCTGCCTAGGATTCTACCAGACTCTCTGCTTCCTAATTTTCCATTAAGTGGTTTCTGTGAGGTATTTTGTCAAGGTGACTAGAACAGTAACTAATCCCAGGTCTTCTTACTAGATGGTGAACTCTGATACAGTAGCTCCTGTGTTCCCAGACAAGTGCTGAGACAATGGGAAGGGAGAGAAGAAAAGGCAGTATAGCTCATAAAGGACTATTGATGAGGGACTACTGCCCAGCTAATGGGGACGTTGTTTCATGCGGGACATTTCAAACATACCTCAGTGTGTCCAATTGCAGGCTGAGGAAACAGGGATCTGTTTCCTAATTGCCATGCCTTCCTGTTGTGGCTTTGGTTGTTCCTTGGGATTGGTCTAATGGTCCAGCTCTGAGCAACAATGTTCTTTGAATAGAGAGCACCCTCCCATAGAGGTGCAGGGAGTCTTTGGTGTGTGTAGAAATTATCACCAGGAATTCCTGGATGGGCTGGAGGAAGGACAGAGGAACCATTAAAGTGGCACTGTAGCAAGGACCATGTAGAAGGTGATGGGCTCATTTGTATTGAATAAATAAATTCTCCAGCCCTGACTTTGCACAGCTCCAAGCCTTGTGCAGTAACAGTGACCACTGAATGACAGAATGATACCATGTTAGCCTGGTTTTGAACAGACCACGGTGATAGCGAGCTTTAGAATGAACGTGGAGCTGAAACGAGGCTGGAGAATCCAGGCACCTTCCAGGGAGGTGGGGGCCTAGTTAGGCTGTAAAGAATAGGTGACAGATCCAAGATTAGGAGGCATTCCCATGGTTAGGGAACCTCCGGCGCATACACAGAGAGAAAGAAAAGAGACCCTTTATGCTATGACCCAGCCACATGCCAACCACTAATTCCTCATTAAAATGGTTCTAGCTTCCATTGCTATGCCAGGACTTGGCTATCCTGGTATGCATTGATTGCTCCAAGTCTTCTGCCTGGCTATCCTTTCCTAGTTCCTGGAGTGCTCCCTGTCTCCTAGGCAGCTTCTTCTCACACTCTCTGACTAAAACGAGACTTGGTATTGGTACGGAGTGGACACCAGTAAACATGGACTCCATGCCTGGCTCTGTACTCATAGATGGATACATTTTAGAAAGTGATTCTCAATTTTGGGTCTCATCTTTAGTAGGGAGAGTGGCATAAGATGGCTCTGACATCCCTGTGCTGCTGTGAAGGCTGACTATGTAAGGGGCCTGGAGCAGGCCTGGCCCACAGATTTGCTATAAAAATGGCTAAGGACCAATTTCTCCCTCACAGGGTGAGGGCATAAGACAGTTGCTTTGGGTACCTCATGCTGGTCTATATGGGAGATACTTGGCATGACACTGTTGTATTTTTATTTTGTAAGTGTTATGCATTACCTCTAAGAAGAGGGCATCAGATCCTACTATTGATGGTTGTGAGCTGGCATGTGGGTGCTGGCAATTGAACTCAGGACCTCTGGAAGAGCAGCCAGTGCTCTTAACTGATGAGCCATCTCTCCAGCCCAGGAGTTGGGTTTTAAATGGCTGAATGTTTAGAAAATATTTGCAATGCTGCAAAACAATGAGTGGTAGCTAATACCAATTGTTAGACTATTCTAGAATTGTCAGCAGGTACAGGTGAGAAGACCATGTGCTGGTGAAGCCAGCACAGATCTAAGATACGGAGAAATTGACCCCTATTATCATTCAAGTACCTTGTCATCCATGCCTGAATTTGAGAAATCACTGGAATTTCCTCCTTGAACCAATTAAAGTTGAGCATCTCTGTAAATTACAATTGGAGTCTACTGAAACAGTGATTACTTCTATATAGAAAAGCTGTGTGTCAATATCATGTTAGACATCTTCAGACTAAAGCTGGAATCACGTGTCTAGGACTCCAGTGCTCATAACTAGGCTGTTTTCTAGCTCACTGGTCTCATCTCTCTGTATCCACATGCCCTTTGCTCCCAGCCTTCCTCTGCTTGCAATGCTCTGAGCCCATCCTGCTGTCTCATCCTTGATGGCTTTGCAATGTTGTTCGTACACCTGGGAACACTCTTCCTCACTGGCTTCCTCCTGCCTGGGTGCTCTTGCTTGGAGGAGCTCTCTCAGGCTCACTAAGGCGGGGTTAGGTGCTGGTTCCCTTACTGGCATAGGAGACACTGGTCCTGCCACTCCAAGTGCTCTTTTGAAGAGCTCTTTCTTGCTGAGACACTTCACATTCACTGTTCAGGCTTTTAGCTATGAATAAAATAGCTGTGGATCCCTAGGGCCTGGCACAGTGTCCAATACATAGAAGATGCTCAAAGCATATCCATGGTGTGATTCACCAACACCCCAATGAATGGAGAGTAAGACAGAGATAAAAACCAAGTACAACATGCCAGATTTTACACACCACAAACATCTCTGTGATTTGTTAAAAACTTAAGACTGTCAGGTACTCAAGGAAACAGCCCATGCAGGAGCCATGCAGTCAAGGTTCCCATTGGTCCTGACAGTGGCTGGTTTGGCTGTGTCATTGACAGTGAAGCCAGAGTCCACCTGACAGGTGCTTGATTTAATAAAACACCCTAAACTCATATCAACTCTGACATGCCCAGTGAATAAGGCTGCAAATTAAAGAGATGGATACTCCACTCTGGTGCAAGCCAAGATTTAAAAGACCCTAGTCACTCTTATTTATAGAGTTTGGATTTCCCTTTAACCCTTGGGTGAGAATGGGACAGCTGACTTGCCCTAAATACTAATGAGTCCTGGAGTGAAGTGCCTAATAAATGTTCCCACCTTCCTACAGGGAAATCTCTCCCTGCTAATTGCTGTCAGCATCCATCAGGATCACAGAGCCCAGAGTCTCAACAGGGGGGCCTTGGGGCCAAGCTCCGTCACTAGGAGAAAAATCTCTTCAGGAGTCTGAGAGACCCTCTAGTGGCTGTCTCTTCAGGGATGTTCCAGTGTAGAGAACAAGAGGCCTTCGAAGGATGGTTCTTGGGGCTACATGGCCCTGGAAGTGGTCTGAGCAATGAGTTTGCTGGCCTTAAGGCGGTTGAGTGATGGGTGGCAGATTCCACCCACCCCTTGACCTGGTCAGTCTTGTTTATCTCTTTTATGGTTCAAGGTGGCTCTGCAAGTTTTACCTGGGATGTTCTGTTGATGGAACAAGAAAAGTTAGGAAAGTACAGATCAAATCCAGTTCTCATCTTTAGACACTGGGGAGTTGGTGGGGAAGTGCGACAAGGTCACATAGAGTTCCTACCTGGGCCACAAGCACAGGTATCCAGTTGAGCAGGCTGCAACACTATCAATATATCATGTCTGCCTGTGAAAGACTTTGACTAATGCTCAAGCCCCCACCCATGTCTGGAGCTCTGAGACTGTTAGTGAGGAAGAGTGATGGCCATGGATCTTCAGAGGGGAGGTAACTCTCTTGTGCCAGTCACTGGCTAGGAACTTCACACTTTCATTGCTTTAACAGAAGTTTGCTGCTTGTGAATGGTGTACATGGGGTACATACCAGATTGGAGTTCAGGTCTTGATTTTACAGAGATGATACTGCAGTAGGGCGAGGGTAGAAAACTAGCAAACATAAATAAAATGATTCCTGCATCTCATGTGATGATGGAAAATAGCATGCTACTGTGATTGATAGGAATGGAGAGCCATAAGTGATGAGTGCGGCTTCACAGGTGATGATCATGAGGGAGCAGGAAGAACATCTGAGAAAGGATGTTTGAACTGAGTGAGGTTTGAGATCAAGAAGCCTGGCAATTCCAAGATGAAATTAAGGGCAGAGTCCTCCAGTCAGAATCCAGTATCATTCATAAGGAATACTGGGTATCCCACTGGCCTTTGAATTCCTTCACTTCTTCTTCAGCTCTTCAACCACAAGCACACCCCCCTTCCAGATCATACACTCAGAGACCAGTTTCAGAGAAGCTCCATCTCATTGGTATCTATATTTCCACGGTTGCGTACTGCTAGTTCCCTTTCCCACTGTGGCTTAGTTTATGTGCTAAGGCCATCACCAAGAACATTCTGTGGAGGATATGGAGATGGCTCGAGCAGTAAATTTCCTCCTCTGCAAGTATGAGGACCTGAGTTTGGATTCCTAGAACCTATGCAAATCCAAGTATAGCTGTATGCATCTGTAATCTCAGGTGCTGAGGGTAGGGGCCAGATCCCTGGAGCTCACTGGCCAGCCAACATAGCTAGATCGGTAAGCTCCATGTTCTGTGAGAGACCTTGCCTCAAAAATCAAACAAACAAACAAACAAAAAACAAACAAAACCTCTGGTCTCCATACTCATGTTTGCATATATACAAAACATACCAGCATACACCCACCCACATTATCACAAGAGGCTTGTACTTGCTTTTAACACATGTAAACAAACAAAAACCAAGACACGGTAATTTCTCCTCATGTCCAAGTGCTCCTCATCTAATAACTGACCCAGACAGACATCAAGGAATGTCTTCTTCCTCCTGTCTTACTCTATGCGCCTGGATGCATTGGTAAGATATACACAGCCCTGCTGACTAGTCCTGTAGACTGGTTCTGCAGGATATCGTGGCCATCGATACCCATTTTGGACGGATGCTCAACAATGACCATCCACCTTAATATACTTACACATTTTCTTGAACTCGGAAAAGCACTTTCTTCTGAACACTCCACTGCCTTTCAAAGCTTCATCCTCAGTTAGTTTTACTACTTACATAGTTAAGGAGAAGAATTCAGATCAGGAATCCTCGTCTTTATACCTCAGCCCCTGACCTGCTTCTATTTGCTCCTGACTCTTACTTTCTGTCATTCAAATGAATGGTTGGTCTCAGCTCAATCTAAGGACCAACCTCCATTGAGGTCTGGATTGCTGGGCTTCACCCCCACCCCCCATCCAGCTCACAGAGAGTGTGCACTGTGGGTGCTCACTTTAGGAGAGAGTGAGAATCTGTCCACTTTCCTCACCTTCTTGTGCTTTGAGTTCTTCTGTAACAATAGGAATATATCCCAACATCTCATACCACAGTGTGTCCTCCACTTGCTTCTATTCCTCCATGCTGTCTTTGGCTTCCTCACCATTGTTCTTTTTATTCCTATCCCCCATGTCCTCTGCTTCCTTCTCCAGTTTTGCTAAATCTTATCCCTCCCTCCATGGAAACCACCTTTTCAGGTCACTGCCTCTCTCCAGATCTGGAGAGTTGAGGGCCTGTTCTCTGCCATAACCTTTATTTCCCAGTACCTTGCACATGGGTGATGACTTGAACTCGTCATCACTCACGGCCTCTAGTGTGCCTAAGCTCAGAGTGTTAGTGCTTAGTGTGCTGGTGTATCTTGGGTTCTTTTCACTTGCCTTTGGCACTACATCCCCTCCCTTGCTCTGGGTCTGAGTACTAACCCCTCGCAGGCTCGGCTCTGGATCCCTTTGTCTTCCTTACCTGCACGCTCTCCTGAGCTGACCCCATCCACTGCCATGGCTTTAAATACCATGTTCATAATGACTTCCAAATTTATATCTGCAGCTCTACCGTGCCCGCTGCAGACTCGTCTATCCTGCTGCCTGACATCCCACTTAGATGACTAATGGGCACTTCAACTTAATGCATCAAAAGGAGAAAAGTCTTAATTTTCCCACCTCACCTCCAAAGTAGTTCTTCTCTTCATGTTCCCTGTCTGAGTAAATGTCACCACCACCCTCCAAATCACTCAAGCCCAAACCCCAGGAACCCTCTTTAATCCTCTTGGATGCCTCACCTCCCCCTATCCAGCTCACAGAGAGTGTGCACTGTGGGTGCTCACCTTAGGAGAGAGTGAGAATCTGTCCACTTTCCTTACCTCTTCCTACTGCTCCAAATGCCTCAGACCTTTGCAACTATCCCATCGGCTCACTACATTGCCTGCGTTGTCCTTTGTGATCTATCTTCTACACATCAGACTATGTATTCTTTTCTGCAGGAGAATCAGATCTTACAACTCACCAGTTTAGAGGCTTCCTAAGATCAGCCTCGAGGTGCCTTCCACATGTTATCCCCACTTACTTCTTCAGTCTTGGGAAGAGTAGCCCACCAGCCCTTCAACGATCTTTACAATAGTTTCTTCAGAGATGGACCCCTTCCTTCTGTCTCCTCCAATAGTTGGGTACACAAGACATTTTTTTTTTTTTGTATAGAAGTAACTGGCACGTTGGAGGCAGACACCAGAGCTGCCCTCCCCCACCTCTCTCGTCCATAATCTCTGTGGAGAGAAACCCTTTGTGTGGAGTAGCTGCTTCATAGCATGTTTGTGGTGTACCATGTGGTGCCTAGCATGTATTATATAATGCTGGTTATTTCCATCCTCAGCGTCCCACTTGGTCAAGGGGGAAAAGCCATCCTTAGGCCTGGGGTGGAGAACAAGAACAGCTTAATAAAAGGGTCTGGGTAAGAAGATCTGGACCTTTGTCTGCCTCAGCTTCTTAGGGGGAAGTAATTGATTAGTGATGAACAGAAACCATTGAGGATGTGGAGGACAAAAGGGAATGTATGTGTTATGTAGGATAACAGCACTTGTCTGAACCCTCTGTGGCAGAGTCAGTGACTAGTTCAGGGAGTCACATCAAAGGGTCTTCTGGTAGGAGGTATGTCACAGCCACAAGGGATGACCGTACATGGGTCAGTCCAACGGTAGTGACAGACCTGTTTGTCCCACAAATACAGCTCTTCTAATTCTGGTGGAGTTGGCAGTGTTGTGGGGGAGCCGTATGGAGGGACACCAGTTTTCCCTGAGTGGCCATGGGCAGGTGGGGTATGGGGAACACCACTGGTCCCCAGTTCACCTTAGCCAAACAGTTGGTACTTTTCTAATATGACCAGCTTTTGCTGGCTGTCTGCTCAGAATCCACTTCCCCCTGCTCTTGAGATAAAGCCTACATATTTCTTTTCAGGCTTGCTCAGATAGTCTACCTTCCAGAATGCTTATTTTGTTTTCTCCTTTTCTCCACACTAAACATGCCTCTCTGAATTCCCATTTCCTCTGGAGCTTTCTTCTCTTTTGCTATAGTGTGACTAGATACACATACTTGTTGAGCTCCCAAAGGTAAGACACAATGTCTATTTCTTTTGCACCAACATTAAGGATACTTCTTGGCAATGGACCATGAAAGCTAGTTCGTTTCCTAAGAAGATCCCTGGTAAAGTCTTGGTGGCAAAGGAAACTTCTTCATTTCAGTAGCTTTCCATAGCCCTGCATCTTACCTCCAAGCTCCCAATATTGTGATAATATCTTCATTTTATAGATGATGAAAGTCATATACTATTCAAATTAAAATGTAACAGATAAGGTAACAGCTTTAACTAGGATATTGGAGCAACCATCAAAACCCTGGTAGCAAATTTTCCTGCATGAATCCTCAAGGGAGACAGAGTTTGAGGGATATTGGGACTGCTCACATCCCACAGAAAACATTGCATGCATTTCCCTGTTAGTGGACCTGGGACCAGGAACACCAGGGTTTTCCTAGTTCTTATGGGCTTTGATGGACTTTTGGAACAGTGTCATTTCACAGAAAGATCCAGCATAGAATAGAGGTTGCTCTGTGTTAAGGAGGCCTGGTCTGGGCATCCCTTCCATGTGAAAAGGGCTTGAGGGTAAGAGGATGTCTTGGGTTGTATTTTCCAGAGGTAGGCTTAGAGATGACTTTTGTACAGGTAGCGTATAGACAGTGCTCAGGACAAGCCAATGAGGGAGTGGAGAATGGAAAAGCCAAGCATGGGTGGCAGTTCATAGAATTCCTAGGATCACTTCCAGCTCGGTAACAAAGGAAGCTTTGGGCATTTCAGCCTGGGATACTCAGTCCTTCAGGTAGTGGAGCTTAGTGGGAGTTTCTTAGTCCTTGATCATTGGCTATGTCCCACTCTATGAGATGTATGCACTCTGAGAACTTCCCACTTCTCCTCAGCATAAAACAAAGTGGCTATAGCATTCTGAGTGGGAATCTGCTTATGAATAGTCTTAGGTTTTGGTCACACCAAAACCCAAGTGTAGTGGTTTGAAGGAAAATGGGCCCCTATAGGCCCATAGGAAGTAGCAATATTAGGAGGTGTGGCCTTGTTGGAGTAGGTGTGGCTTTGTTGGAGGATGTATGTCACTGGGGTTGGGCTTTGAGTGCTCAGATGCTCAAGCCAGGCCCAATCTCTCCTCTCTGCCTGCTGCTTTCAGACCTGGATGTAGAACTCTCAGCTACTTATGCAGCACCATATCTGCCTGCGTGAAGCTATGCTTCCTGCCACGATGACAGTGGACTAAACTTCTGAACTGTAAGCGAGCCCTCAATTAAATGTTTTCCTTTATAAGAGTTGCCGTGGTCATAGTGTTCTTCACAGCAATAGAAACCCTAACTAAGATACCAAGGAAGGTTTAACACAAAAGCATTCTGAGAAGAATTCAGTGGACCATTCCAGTTGTAGGTTTAGAGATGACTTTTGTGGTGATGTTGTAGAGGAAGGCATAGAGAGAGACACCATATCCCTGAGATACATGTCAGAAAACCAAGATTAGAATGCATTATATTCCTCTTATAGGTGTGAGATGTAGGGTAAATGATAACATCCCTGAGAGGAAAAGTGTCTGAGTCTCAGCTCTTGTCATGATTCCCCTGCCATGGTAGAGTAAATATCAGAGCCCTAGTTCTTTATCTGTAATTCAAGATAGTTACACTTCCTGGGCTATAAGCCATGAGGGTTAATCTGAGTTAATCTGAATTAATTGTAAACTAGTTGCATGTTAGGCATTGATGTGTTCTACACAAAAAGCTAATCCTAGATGCTAGAGAATCCACGAGGGCCAGCTTCCAGGTTTCCTGATTTGGAAACCTAGACCAAGCAAATGGCCAAGTTACACGGTTGAAGGTGACAGAGATGTCTCATTTCAAACCTGAGCCTTTCCCATAGCATCCTGGTACAAAAGCCTGGTACATCCAGGCTTGGCATAGGCAGCCACCAGCAGGCTGACAACTGATGTTTCCTATTTCTTGTGTACATCTGACGTGTCCTTGAGTCCAGTCACAGTAAAGGAAAAAAAAATCACCATTCAGATAAAAAGAGTGAAGATGTAGCGAGGTGACAGATGGTCTGCCATTCAGAGCTCACATGTGTCATACCTGTAAAATGTGGCTGCTGAGTTCTGAGATGAGTATCCTCTGGGGGTTCCACCCTGATGCCAGCTAGCAGTGGGCATCATTAGCTATCACAGATGAAGGGGCCCACTTAGCCAAGCCAGTCCTTACAGTGACAGCCTTTCAATCAGTGTAGGCCCATCTCCCTGCCCTACCTGGCCTCCCCACCAACACAAACATACTATGGACAGAGTAACATGATGTTGTCCAGAGCCGAGACGCTCACTCAACCTGAGAAGCCTGAAGCCCAGGGAAGGTCAAGTGAGGTCAGGGTTCTTGGGGGAGTCACAACCCCAGAAGCTGGACCCTGAAGGCCAAGAAAGCTACGAGAGGAAGAACCAGGGCCTTAGTATAGCAAATACTTTGTTATTTAAGACCAGAGCAGACAGACACCTTTGCTCTTCAGGGAATAGTCCTTTGATACAGAAGGGAAAATGGTTTTAAAGGCACAAAGAGATGTTACAACTCCCTGGTGAAACTGTAATGTTTTATTTATTTTTCAAGACAGCCCCTCCATACCATACAAGACTCTTGCTTTTATATCTAAAACATAAAATGGATTTATGCGTATGCATAAATGCAAAGATGGTGCAGATAGATGGGAAAGGAGAAAAGTGGCAGAGATCATGATGAAGGAGAGCAGTGAACAGACCCAGCAAAGCATAGTGTCCAAGGCTGCCAAGAGCCTGGGAGGCGACAGTGGGCACACCCCTCAGTGAGTCCTAGTGAGAGGGTCGTAGGGTTGAGGGTCCTCTAGGTAAGCGGACCAGACCAGGGTGAAGTTCCTGCCCCTCAGTCCTGCTTTTCAGCTTATTTTTGTTGGAAGGGTTGGGAAGACACAAGGAAAAGATTGACAGAGTCAACTTCTTAATCAAATAAATGTTGATTTATATGCTCTCTTTCTCGAACAATATGCCAAATGTTACATAAAAATGACTTATTTTTAGAGGGAAGTCTTATTCCCTTGCTCTACATCAGGGCCAGTGCATGACAAGTCAGAAGCAGATGTCACATCTCACCTCATCACCTCCTGGTTAAAAAAAAGTCACCTCAAATTAGACCTGGGTGTGGAGATCTTGCTAGAAGCTTGACGCTGCCATTCATAGACATTGTGGTCTCAGTTACTTGCCTAGTTTCTTTGAATTCACTTCCTTTATCTCAAACCTGGACCTCATGAATAGACATGCCAGAGTGCAGGTGGAGATGTCATGGGTCTGCAGGTCCTGTTAGGCTGGAGAGAACACAGATGTAACTAGTCTTCATGACTGTGAGGCTGCCAGTGAGACTCTCCTGGGCTTTTGCTCTTGCTGTCCCCAGCCTATCAAGGCAAATGGAATAAAGCAAAGTAGAGGCCTAGGGGGTCCCTAAGTATCCCTGGGCAACATATAGTATTCATCCTCACTGCTGTCCATGGTTTGAATTGCAGAGTTACCTTGTAAAAGTCAGACAAACGAGAAGGCACCCTTTCTGGGTGTCCACATGTAAACTGTGAGGCTTTTGTTAAAGGCTTTTGGCTGGAGACTATGGCTGTTAACCAGGGTCAAAGTGAATCTTTCTGCCTCTCTTCCCTGAATGAAAGGAAAACAAGCCTGTAGAACACATGAGCCCGATTTATCCAAGCCCATGTGTATCCTGTTTTATCTACTCACTCAGGGGCTAGGCAAGAACCAAAGTGAAAGAGAGCTAGTAGCTTCCAAGTACAGGAGGTGGAAGAAAAATGCTGGAAAGTTAGGCCCTAATCATAAGGCCTCCTTGTTGGTGATCACCATTCATAAAGCCTACTTGCTTGTGACCACCATGCAACTCCCCCACCCCAGGTCCTATAATAGTTGAACATCAACAGTTTCTAAATTGAGGTTGAGGTTTTTATTTTTTTTTCCAGAGGTGCTCTTGGGCTCTAAATACAATAATATTTCTGTGTGTCCATCTCGGAAGAAGACAACAGCATTGTCAAGCTAGAATGTGCTGGTGTGACCTCCTGCATAGTGCTGTTCCTGCTGCCCGCCCTCCCACCCCCATCTGTAACTAGAAGCGTTACCATTGAGGTCCATCTGGGGATGAGTTTGGTTAGACAAAGGCAAGGCCATCCAGGCTGTTCAGGTGGTAAAATGATTGTCTTGCAAGTATGAGGATCTGCGTTCCATCCCCAGCACCCACATTAAAAAATACTGGGTGTGTTGTAGTTCCAGAACTGGGGAGGTGGTTCAGGCAGATCCCTGGAACTCACAGGCCTTCAGCCTAGCTGTATTGCTTAGTTCCATACTAATGAGAGGCCCTGTTTCAAAAGTAATTGAGGTGGAATGTAGCTTAATTCACACATATGAATATAGTCCTGCCTACTCTCTCCTTCCCTCTCCCTCTCTCTCTCTCCATACACACACACACACACACACACACACACACACACACACACACACACTCAACAAAGACAGCAGCAGATAACTTTCAGCTAGTAACTGATTCTCACACTTGCAAACAAAAACTCCATGTCTACCCCATCAGACTCCACCCACATCAGTCCTTTGGGACTTTAGAACAAGGCAGCTCATGGGTAGGCTAGAGAGGGCACTGGGCGGGAGAGAGTCTGGCTTTGAATGTGAAGCAGCAGAAGCTTCAGGAGGGGAGAGGACAGGGTGGGAAGGAATCTCAGAGGCACAACCTCTTTAGGGTATTCTTTGGGTATCAATGTTCCAGATGTGCTTGGAGGTTTGTACAGAATGGAGGGTACAGGGGGATGCTGACTCTGCCAGAGGAGGTTTCAGACTGGGAATGAAGAAATTAATATGAGCCTTGAGACTGTGTAATCCTAACCCACTGACATCATCCATGAACACCTGGACTCAATTGTTCCTAGAGCTGAACTACTTCTGCATGGCTCAAGTGCGGGAGTGAATGATTTAGGTTTGTATTGTGTGTTTTGAATTGCTTTACTTAGGAATTAGGGTTGGCAGTATGAGTGTGATAATGAGTGTGATGGCTCTGGGATAGGAGACACATAGAGCAAGAGATTTGGATAGTCTAGATGATTCTTCCCTGACTGGAATGGTTAAAAAGGGGATCTTCGGTGGAGTGTGATGGATTAGGAATTCTAGGAAGACAGAGGTAACATCCAGTCTCCCCTGAATCCTAGCTGGAGCTCTGTGGCAAAGCCACCAGGACACCATCCTCAGCTTTCTCATTTGTACCAGGAAGAAAGTATTAAAACATCAATATTTTCTGTGTTTCAGATGCAGATGCTCTGGGGTGCTGTAGACATGCGCATACCAGTAACACAGCAGGCTCTCGGGCAGTGCAATTTCCTGCCTAGTGGTAGTGTTTTTCATTCTGTGTTTTTTTTCTTTCAGTGTGATTACACTTTGCACGTTGGAATTTTTCTCACCCCAGTGCACTATTCCATGCAGCAGCTGGATTTCATTGATGAAGGTGTTTGCCTTGAGGTTGTGGCGACTGCTATGGTATTTAAAGACTTTCCACCAGGCCCTATGCAGATTTCCATTGTGTATCTACCCTATCCCAGGCAAGGACAGCCAGTCCCACTTTCAGGTAGGAAACGGGGCTTCCACAAGGCTGGTTGATGTATCTTGGGCCACACAACTGACAACTGATGGAGTCTGAGTTCAGATTGCAAAGCGCCGCCCTCCAACTGGGTGCGGCAGGTGCATGGTGTTGGCTCACTTACATGATTCCACTCTTCAAGAAGAGTACTGGTCTCATGGGAGAAGAAG